>JAQFYU010001656.1:0-14074 GCA_034694905.1 Ceratophysella granulata
ATTCGTTCAGTCAGTCGTCCACACCACGTCCTCAAAGTCAGATATCGTAAGCAAAGCATCGAATTTCGAAAAACCCAGATACGTTAAACCACACAGTTTTTAGTATTGCAGAGAAAGTCCTCAAAGGAAATTTACGAAAACTTACAACGGGTTTATGGTGACAGTACTCCTTCCTACCGTACAGTTCCTAGGTGGGTATTTGGCTTTAAGTGTTGTAGGCAGACGGTAGAAGGCGGGCCTCGTCAAGAACGGCCAATATCCGTTTCGACTAGGTTCATGTGCCAAAAACTTAAACAGTTCATTAACCTGGACCGTCGTGTGACTGTTGTTCAAATAGCCCAGGAAATGGGGATTTCAGTTGGTAGTGTCGGTAGTGTCGGTTCAATTATACATTATAGACTCGGGTTAGCCAGGCTATCTGCCCTTTGGGTCACAAGTAAGTGGTCAAGCTTGTGAGGCCCTGCTGAATCTCTGGAACGCAGACCCAAAGAACTTTCATACAAAAATCATCACCGGTGATGAGTACTGGATTCATCACTATGATCCGGAATTCAAACAACAAAGTATCCAATGGACTAAGACTGAAAATCCAGGTCCCATCAAGGCAAAAGTCAGTAAATCGGCTGGGAAGGGTTTAGCCTCAGTTTTCTGGGACACCTAAGGAGTGCTTCCCACGGATTATATCCCAAGATGGACTACCATGAATGCCTAACATTATCTGGAAGTTTTGGACCAATTGAGATACAACATCAGGAACAGGAGAAGCGGAGCCTCACAGAATGGAATTTTTCTTTTCCACGATAACTCGTCATCCCATAATGCCAACATTGTGAAGGCTTTCCTGGACCGATCCGCGCTCTTGAAAATTGACCACCCCCATTATTCTAGAGACCTGGCCTTATGTGATTTTTATTTATATTCACATTTGAAGAAAATTATCAGGAGAAAAAGATTCAGCAAAAACAGTGAACTCATATCGTGCGTGCAAGACGTCCTAATCGGATTTTTGAAAGAATTTTTTTGTGAAGGTATGAGAAAGATGAAATCCAGGAGTGAATGTTGTATTGAACTGCAAGGAGACAATGTCCAAAAGCCCCAAAAAATTTTGGGGAAAAATGTGTTTGTTCATGAGATACAGATACGTTGCCATTACTTATTGAACGCCCCTCGTAACTCGCTGCTGGATATAATTCAGCATAAGACTAAAGTCAATCTAAAGTATTAGGCAGTTGGCATGGTACCCAACCAACTCCCTGAGAGAAGCCCTCGGAGGATTTTGTGGAAGTGAGAAAAGAGCGTCAGTTTGTGCGGGGGCGTCTAGGAAGGAGCTTACTAACATTTGGAAACCATGTTTGAGTCCTACTATAATCCGCAGCATAATGGATGTGATGTAACGAGTAATATCCCTCGTACCTGTCGTAGTGAAATGGATGTCATTATGGGAATGGGACCAAAAATTCATTAGAGAGCGGAAATACCTAATTGTAAGTCTTGAGGCGCAGAAGACGCTTTGAACCACTGTTGTATTTGAAGTGTACTTGTCTACCCACGTAAATAGATTGAAGAATCGGAAATTGTTATTCCAAAAAGGGATTGTGGATAGAATGCAAAAAAAAAATAAGCTTTTACTCCATTCCTCGCCTGGCTAGGTAGAGATGGGAATAGAACATGATGATGCTTAGAAGAATGGTGTAAGTACATCAAAGGAGACAAATAAAATGAAGCGAACTTTACTTTACACAGCTCAACTATTGTAAAAGGAAACTTTTCTCTTCGTGTTATGGAGGCACGTGCCAAGTTGAGAACGAACTCCACTTGGGAAGATATAAAATATGCAACCTCCTTTCTCTCGTTCCCATGTCCATTCTGTTTGAACAAGCTCAGTCAAGTTGGCGAGTGATAGGAAGGGCTATTAAGATAGATGAGTCAGGCACAAATTATTTACTGGTACGAACTCCGTGCCCACCAACGCATTGGCTTGCTTTCTTCGCCTGACCTGTGAACTTTGCAGTAGAATAGATGCATGCAAGTACTGGACTTTCTCCAGCTTTAATGAAATTCAGAATACCTGGCTGCAGTACTAGGTAAGGCTGATATGTATCCTATTGCTACAAGGTCCGACAGATCCTGACTTTAATTTGACTCCATACGGGCTGACAGAGACAAGACAACTGGATGGCTGGTTTCTTTGGAAACCCATGCGATTTCGACTACAATGCAAATGGAAGGATGGGAACAATAGCTTGTCATCACCATCACTCCAGCCAGCCCTAGGTTCATTGACTTCTCTGGCACACTTGTACTTTTGTACGGAACACATGCCTTCTCTTCAGCCCATCTCAAAACTGGAGCAAAACCCGTGGAAATGTGGAGCAAAGGAAATTGTGCTTTCTCCGCTTTCTCCATCGAGTTCCCTTGTCCTAATCCGATTGTCTACATATGAGCCTCATTCCTGTCAGACTGACTTACCTTCTCATGGCCCGGGGCATGACGTTCCTGAAGTCCGAGATCCAAGTTGTCCAGCCAACAACGCCCCTCTGCCGCAAGAGGCTCAGGTCCAGTAAACCGCACTTAAACACCGGGTTCCATGTCGGAAGGCCCGTGCGGGATGCGGAGTGCTCAACGGATTTGGTGCAGTGAGACACTTATTGTTTCAAGGATCTGAGTTCTGAATGGAACAGATGAGGCAGAGATGGGGAAAGTGGTCCAGGTGGGTTTGGGTACAACTAGTGTCTTTCTCCCTCCTTTTCCTCGGTTCCGCGGAGAAAAGCAACGTGTTCAGGAATTCGAGGTTGGCTGAGGCTCGGACTGAGGAATGCAGATGAACGTCCTGACAAATAGAGAGGGTCTGAGCCCAAGTGAAGTCAGACCGTAGGTATAGAGAGAAAGGCAGTGAAAGCATGCGCTCTGGTTCTACGGAGGACAAGGTATTACTTCTTTCTCACGAATATAGATTCTTCCTTACTCTTCTCGCCCGAACCGGCGTAGAAGAAAGTAATACATTTATTTTTCATTAGTTCTTTTGGTCAATATGCGCTGAGCTCGGAACGGAGCTTTTTCCCATCCCAGCAGCCCAACGTGTGGATGGAATGGCTTGGCTGGGAAAGAGGCCTCAGGAAAATGTTTCTGATCCTCTTCCTTCGTAACTCGTAACAGGCAGGTTCCCACGTCCTACTGTTTTAATAGTAGCGGAATTGGAGCACAAACACAGGGCTGGAAGTAGTCCCAAGGCGTCAGCTCAAGCCGGGGTAATGATGAGTGATGGAGTTGACAAATTCGAATATGCCTTTTTGATTTGAGTGGGCTTACCACAAATTGGTCATTACATTACTCATAATTGAATCAAATGCTGGTTTGTATTTGTATAGACTTTCAATTTAAGAAATAATTTGATGGATACTTGATTGTAGCCTGGAGGCGACGAGGTGATAACTTAATTTGAATCGATCTAGAGGACGAACATGTGGACCAGGTCAGAACCGTGAGAAAAACTGCGACAACACGCTGAACAAAATCTGCGACACCAAAATTGCCAAATACGTGGGAGAAATGTTAAGCCTACTTAATGTTCAAGAAATATGAAATGCAGGTTGGATAGAGGACGTCTAAGTGAAAGTCCAAAAAGCAGAGAGTAGCCGAATGTGTCCATCAAATCGGAAACTCTTCTCTGAATTATATTGGAATTAAACCGTTGTATCTGTCGTGTCTTGACACATCTCCAAAATTATCCCAATTTATGCACAAATTCAGTAGAATTGAATTCGACTAAACTGAAACTGTTTCCATAGAAGCCTGGAACTTGTCGGCCATTTACAGTTTACAGTGTTAGAATAGAAGCCAAAGCCTTTCTAGAAAATGGTTTAATTAGGCTCTTAAATTAGTCTAATAGTCCAATGTTCGAATGTGGTTCCACATTTCTGCTGACAAAAAGCTGCGGTTGGGCTTACCAACAATTCTGAGCAGCTTTTTTGTCCCATGCAAAAATAGTCGTTAAATATAACTTCTTAATTAGATAGCTAATTATCGAATATTTACCATGTAATTAATTGCAAATTAAATGCTCGTCCTGGTGCAAAACTAATTTAAACAAGCTGAAGATCTCTCGCTGAGTGCACTCAAGATTTGCATTTTTTTATTTACAGTTTTTGAGTGTTTCCGATTGAGATACACAGTAATATTAAGGAAAGGAGTGAGATGTCATTCTAGAGAGTAGAATCGCAGAGGCCACACGAGAACTGGTTGCGCGTGGAAGAAGAGTCGTGTGGATGAAGAGGAGTCAGTTGAACAGCTAGTTCAGTCTGGTCTAGACTCGACTCAGACGTAATTATACGAGGTAGGATAATTTGCTTAATAAGCTTAAGTGGTCCTACTCGGAGACATAAATAATCATCAACACAAAATTGGTGTCAATAAATAAACGACCCATAATAAACGAGCTTACACAAGTTCTCGTGAGGAAATCTGTACTGATTCTATTAAGCAGATGGAATTTCGTACATGCTCCTTCACATTCTTCTCCTCACACCAGGCAGTAGTACTGTACATACACAGGGCAACATTGTAATCTTCAAATGGCACCGTTTACTGAGACTAGACAACATACATGATACAACTACATAATGGAATTAGCATCCGAAACATCATCTTACATATACAGAAGGTAAATACGAACTCATGGAGAAAGAAAAGAAAGCTTATATACAGACACAATAATAACATAAAAAATATTTACGATGAACTAAGATCATTCCGTGCATTTAGAATGTATTTGTACATAAAGTACGAGAATTTCTAATAAGTAGGAGAATTCTTGATTGAATCTCTGTAACTCTGTCTCTGGAATCAGAGAAGCTTAATTCAAGCAGTTTTCCACGTATGCATTTGAACACACGCCTGAAACTTGCTTGTTGGAAATGAGAAAAGCTTCTCCATTGTGACAAGAAATTAGCAAGTTCCTAATTAGTGAGAGTTTGAGGAGAACTTAATTCCATAAATAAGAAATTGAAAGGATTTACAGAGAAAGTTGACCGTGGGGAGAGACTGTGCCTGTTTCTCTAATGTCTTCCAGTTCCGCAGTAGTTGATCAAGGTTCGGTGTCCGCATGGCTGATTACAACATTCGTTTATAATACTTCTTCGAATTCGTTGATGTGACGGGCCTTCAGTCAGAACTCTGAAAGCTAAGGCTTTGGGATCCTTGGGCCACATGATGTCAAAGTCATTCATGGAACTGTCCTGTTCTGACTCAGTTCCGTACTGGGCATTCAGCTCATTGGTATTGGCTCCATTGGACGAGACGATGTCCAGGCTATTACGCATCATCTCACGAGTGTCAAAGGATTCTTTAAATTTAAAACCAAAGTATTGGTTAAGGGTTAAGGCATTATTAATGGTGGTTAGTATTGGAAATTTTTCTTGACAGGGAAGAAATCCCGAGGAGAAAATTCTGACGTATGAGCATTATACGCTTGGAGATATGTTCTGCATTGGCTTGAGCGTTTCATATGCCCCAACTGACAATGCGACTTTCACCATGGGTGTTTGCGTACCACCTGCTGTGACCCTAGCATGTCTTCCGAATTAGAAAATTAATATTACAAAAACTGACCCGAAATGTAATCTGGATAAGTAATTCTAATCTTTTATCTTAGGAACTCAAACAATCGACTGGAAAATTATTGCCTTCATCAACACAAATGAAACATTTGAATTTCAAATAAATTAATGCCTTTCCCAGCTTAGCAACTTCTGGAAATTTCCAAATTGGGATTGCTCAGTTCAACGCTTGTGTTTTGTCTGATATATTTTCACAATATCAAATTCATGCAGAGAAATTTTTAAATTTCAGCTGCCCTTCGTTCATCATCATCGAAGCCCTAGGAAAGTTTATAGTAAAAGGGCAGAACAGAGAAAAATTGTGAAATTCGCAACTACCCACTATTAAAGTATAGTTTCATCAGTAGGATTGAATTAAAATCAAGGCTTGGTTAAGTTGCCAAGCCAATACTTCTAGCTGCCTATATCTTCCGAATGGACTAAAGTCTCGTGAAATAGATATAATAGAGCAATTTGTAAAATATGACTCGTAAAGCGTTCTTTAAAATCACTTTTTAGCTTGTACGAGTAATTTGGTTGTTACTTCTTAATGGAGTAGTAAAACTGCAGAAACACTGACCTGAAAGGCCTGGATCGGAGCGGCGACTCGGAGCGGCGTAGATTCCTTTACAAATGCTCCTAAGTACGTCAAAGAGTCGCTTTCCGCAGTATCGCTGTTCTTCATCTCGCTTGTTGATGAGTAGAGATCCATGTGACCAATAACCATTCCCGCCATTTCCCAGGCGAGACACTGAAAGCCCGTCCAAGGCAGCTGAGTATACAAGACTAAGGCCTACTGTCATCGTGATGACCAGGAGTATGGAAATAGTGTTGTGGGAATGCATTATTTCAGTTAATCTGAAACAATACGGAAAATATGCGCTTTAGCTCTGTCACCAAGTAAAGGTTGCTTTTTACACGCGGCGTTATTAATTCGAAAAGTTGGCACTAAATATTCACTTGTGCTGTCTAGTACCATACTTTCAAACGCAATTTACTCGAATTTGGCGCTAAACTCTATCTCGTCAATGTATTTTTATCTTACCAGAATAACAAGGTTAATGTCCTACTGTGTACTTCTAAACAACAACAGAAAAAGTTATCGTTTAATTCAATTTTTAGCGGCTTAGCGGCTATTAGATGCATTGAAAATTAATAGGTCACTCAAAAAAGTAATATTTAGCGCCAACTTTCGGAATTTGTGGCGCCGGAATTTACAATAAGCCTATTTTGTTATGTCTACGTATTAAGTACAAGTGGCCTGGCACAAAATTATTCAGGCAATACAACATTGATGTAACGTTCTTTGCAATCCACTAGGTTTGATTAATTTTGTTTTGGGTGTGCTGGAATCACTTCGGATCGGATACTAAAAAAAATTGCGAATTGACTGTAAAAATCTTGAAAGCGTATGAACTTCCAATACGTACTGAAAGCAAGTTTTTTGATTCCTCAGCGTAACAACTTGTTCCTTTTTAACTACATACTACACATATTTCTGTACCTGTTGAATCAAAAATCGCCTAGCACCAAGCTTTCTCAATTCTCAACTTATGAACCATAAATAGAAGCCTCTAGGCAGTCAAGTGCAAAAGTTCTAGTATTCTCAGACATTGTATCGTACGTAAAGCACTAGCAGGAATACGACGCATCTTCCAATAGCTATAAAATATAGCTAAACTGAAGTACAGGCCTATTGTCGCGATTTCCCTAACTGCGACGGTTTACAGCCTATTATCGGATTATTACTGTTTGGTTTCAGGTGATTAAGTTCATTTAGCCCGTTTCGAACATTATTCATGCTCCATTGCGCCATGCGCTCCTGTCGCCATTGCCATTGCTATTAATGGCTAGATATGTATGACGGTATAAGGAAAACATGGAATTTATGTTCTACGGTCAGTCTCAAGTTCAAAGTCCTTAAGAGCTCATTCCCCTCACCGGATTTTAAATATACAAGTTAAAAAGAAAGAATAACATACACAGCCGTATGACTGGACGAAATTGAATTCCAGGAATATCTTCTGTTTGTTCTGAACTTCTGGGTAGCATCTGACATCATAGTAGTCAATACAATTGAAGATAAGCCTAAAATAAGACTGCACTTCCACAACAACATGCTTTGAGCTGTATATTTAAACTGTCATTTTAACAAGGAATGAGAAAATAAAAAATAAGGAAGCATCTGGTCCTCTGCAGCTATGTTACGTTCTGAGCAGTCGATTAAGAGATTAGAGTCGAGACCACAAATAATTAAAGACAAGAAGGAAGAGATAGAAGATGAGAAAAACGGCTAGAGCCAGTCTCGTTTTCCCTTCAATCAAATATCTTCATGTACATTATACAAAAACATGATTAAAGAACAGAAATAGTGCATCCTGTTGACACTTGGGTTGGATGTTGGAACATGGAACAATAACAAGTGGCTGAGATCATTCATATTTTATAGTTTCATGTCAGGATCGTAGGGCATTGCCTTTACTTTGTTTGAATGGACGTAGCCGCGGACATAGAGCAGATCCTTGAGCCAATTCCTACGGCCCAATCCATATCCACCTAATGTTTAGTTCAATATTGCAAACTTAATGCAAGTAAAACCGCAAAGACGCTTTGATTTTGTTAGGATTTGAAAATCAAAAGATTTCAAAGAAATTTTAAATTGAAAAACGGCAGTTTTTTGGAAAATATTGAAAAGCTGTATAGAAAATTTAATTGCTGTGGCAATAAGATGCATTTTTTTTCTTCAATTATTGAGATTCTTGACACTACATAGAATAATGTAATTTAAATATCATCACCCTGGATAATGACGAGTTGCGGTGTATCTGTACATATGTGCATTTGTTTCAAAACTTTGTCAACACTGTTGCCAGAGCCAGCAACCAATGTCCTACAAAGTAACAAAGCAACAACAAAGACAAATATGCTTTTTTTTAAAATGCATTGAATGAACTATATGTGGCAAATCCAATACAAAGGTCAGTGCCTGACACTGATTCAGGGGTTGGCTGGTAGTGTATCATTTAATTTTGCAATGTCAATATAATTTGTTCCACTTCGTTACTGAGTATCAGGAAGCGATATTAACAATCTGCTTTTGACTATAAATCCCATTTATGGGTCGGTCTATAGCACTGTGGTGTACAAATGTTTATGTATGTGTCATATATTTTCGACTAAATAAATAAATAAATATTGTTCGAAGAATTTCAGTAGTGGCCTAAGAATTTTAAGCGCTACATTGCGTGAAGTGTGCCTGAGTTAAGAAATAATTAAAATACCAATACCAACTCATTAAGCAAACTGGCTATTTTGTTACTTCTTTTTCACCTGCTACTGCTAGCTAGCTAAATCTGTGTGAATTGTTGCATGATTTGCTAAAGTCTCATTAAACCAGATTTAATATAAATTAAATGGAAAGAGGACTTGCGATAAATTACAGCATTACTTACGCGAGCTTTATAATTTAATTTTCAAAATTGAATAACTTACCAATAAATGTCTGGCAACGGTAGTGACTACGATGAGCTTGTTTTTTCAAAATTCCGCAAAATACAATATCGAGCAGGATTAACGATCAAGTTAAAAATTCGGAACTGTAATTATTAATGTTAAACGTAGCACATTTAAGACTTAGCTAGAACCCTGTGATGATTCTTGTGGCTAAGCCAAGACTAAATCTGACTACATTAGAACAAAGCTGAAAGATGTTCCTTATATAGTGGACGCGTCTGAGGTTATGAAGCTGGAAGCTGGGGTGTGGGTTTATTAAAGGGTAATAGGTAAGTCCATATTAAGATAATAGACCAAAGATGACAAGAGTGGAAGGCCGTCTTCCCTCTCGAGGTGTTCAGCAACTGATGATGTTCTCAATCATAGCGGGGTGCGAAAGATCCCACGCAAATTCTTAATGGGACAATATGGGTATTTGGTTATTATCGCAAAACTTCAATTCCTTCATCATGCACAATGAGTCAATTGGGATGAGTTTGTGATTGTATCCCTCTTTTGAAAGAGTCCTGATCAAAATCGGTAAAAATAATCTTAATGAACTTAAGCTATTCTGAAACTACAACTTATGGAAGGAGTTTGTGAATTTCTTTGAATTTTTAGACACATTCTAAGTTGATTTTGCAGAAAAAAGTTCAAAATTTAACATTACGTTGACATCGACGATTTCGACCTAGCAACAAGAGAATCCAATAATAAGGCCCAGTATGACAATGCAAAATATCCAACGACTCTCTCTTTTTTGCGAACTTTGCGAAATTGTTTGATCAAATCGTCATGCCAACCTAAAAGTAATTTTTGAACTTTTTCTAAAAAATCGATAAAATAAACTTGGCATTAGTCTAAAAATCTTTTAAAAAAATATAAATTTAGTCTAAAATATTACAACCTCCTTTCATTAGTTGTAGTTTCAGAATAGCTTAGTTTCATTAAGATTCCGTTCACCGATTTTGAGCAGGACTCCTTCAAAAGGGGGATACAACCACAAACGAACCCGTATATAGCTTTGTAACATTCAGTTCAATCCAAATGCGCTTAAAAATATATCTACTCAAAAATTCCAGACATGTGAATGAACTATGTAATGCTAATCTGCTTGTCAACAAATTCCATATGCTTTGCCAAAATAAATGCAGTTGTGGTGACAAAACATGACAAATTACTTCATAAATCATTCTATTTTGTGATTGATTAATTCATGATTTGGACATCGAAGTGTCTCGATCATTAGCGTAGATACGCCACCGTATCAAATGTGGACTATGAATTGTCGGAATGCCGCCGTCGGAGTCCAGTCCATAGTCTTCGTCGTATCCCACCCCCTGGCTACGTGATGCGTTGACTGCTTCAGCAGCTTGACATGCTGCGAGAACGAGGACGAGATAAACAGATAGTCTAAAACGGGTAAGATAGACCAGTCACAATGAACAACAGACTTGACTTATGTGCTTAAATATTGTGGCCGACCTCAGTCGGAGTGAACTGAAAGTTTTAAGGCTGAAAGTGAATGACGACGGGGATAGTCAAATAAAGTAACAAATATCCGTGCGATCTACATTTAATGAATGTATTTTACATGTAAAACCCCACGAAACACGTACGAGTAATATACACATAATCCGAACTCAAGAATTACTAGCAATTTTTTAAATAAATCAATGACGAGAATTGGATTTGGCCGGCTCGGCTAATTGTTCACAATGCGTTTAGAAGTAAGTGGATGGTGTATTTCAAACGGAACAAAAAGTATTAAAATCAGAAAATTGAGTTTTAATAAAACTAAAATTATTTAAGTAGGGATGTTTTCTTTTTTCACTGATATTTTAATTTCATATGCAAACCAACAGGGCAGAAGTACGTTAACTGTTTCCAAAAACTTTCTCGTGCTTGTTGAAACTTGAAACAAATTGCCAATGTAAAATAAACCTTAGTGTTCGAATTTCCTGGCTAGATCAATATAATATTGATAGAAATCTTATAAAACCGAAAATATTTATTTTTCTTGTTTTTTTGAAAAGATTTTCAACTAAACTTAATTCCCTATTCAGGTTTACATTCTAAGCATTAATCACATAAGCTCAGCTGAGTTGATCTAATAATCAGAATCCCTTATGGAAAGAAACTTAGCGTGTTAATCAATGACGGACATTAATTATGTATGCGCACCTTGATTGTCGGATGGTATATTCTGGGAATCATTTTGTTACCTAATTACTTTTCTTAATTCATTATGCTCTAGTAGTTCTCCCACGCAGTAAATCAGGCAAATACAGCATAGGGCTCTACCAGCTACATACATACAATCTCTTACGTAGAACGCAAAACAGTTTAAAAATAGAAAATCCACATATTTCTCTCAAAATCTGCATGAAAAATATGTTTTTGAAGTAATCGTATTCTGTCATTCATTTAATTACTTTATAAGCATATTCATTAGTTTATCAAGCTTTATCATGGAGCATTGTAATTGTATATCCAAAATGAAACCGTGCTACTAACTCGTGGACCACGAATTCTGATTTTCTTATGAAACCTAAGCCACGATCAAAACTTTTGTGCAGATAACGCTGATAATTTATTTAAAACTTTCATAATGTATTATACAACGATAGTATTCTTTCACCACTAAAATCGCCACAATGCTAAATGCTAACCATTATTCTCAATTCTCACTGTTTCAATTTTCCAGACCATCTGAATTCGAGACAAAATACATAAACGTAAATTGTAACTTAATTTGAGTAGATTTAATAATATATCGTCCTATTTTCTAAATCTAAGTCCTTTTTTAAGTTTTTAAGCCTTGCTCAAAGTATATTCCTAGTTCATAGCTCAAAATAATCTGTAAACTTTTGGCTTTAAAGTCCCACCTTTTCTTCATTGGGTTCATAGGTGGATTACTTTTAATTCTGAGAAGTCTATTGATGCATTATTGATGGATTCATCAACCGAATGATTTCTTCATGTTGCGTATCTTCAGGAAATCGGCCGGGTATCGATTGAATGAATGGTATATGAAGAGCGTATTTTTTGCAGGTTCCGTTTTAAACTTAAACCCAAGTGAAAGCAATTACTACACTACTGTCAAGTCAACCCTCTTCTTAATGGTTTTAACACAATGGTAGCACATATCTCCCACAACATCTACCTTCTTTGCTGATGTGTCTGTCAAACAGCTCTCAAGATACTCGATGAAGTCTGTCATTAAAAAAACTGACAGATAATTATGCGATGCTGCAAACAACACGCCCCTCGTTGCCTACGAGGAAAGTTAAGGTATTTCTAAACTTTCCCTTAATGAGAATGAAACTTATTTAACGTCTTCATGGACAAAGCTCCTACTTACAGATTGTAGTTTCCAGTCCACTTGGTTTGAAATCGGTGAAGCGTATACCATAGTCGGTACAAGATCAGCTTCTAAATACAGCGCTTGCTGAACAAGGGCATGTACATCATATTAGATTGGAAAATAATTGAATATGACGGGATGTTGTGATGTTCAATATTTAAGTTTAGTAGCTTACCGAAATCATACGCTCTGTTTAAGACTATTATGTTGAATTAATCCTTGTAATTTTCCCTTGATTAGAAATTAATTTCTTTGCACGCAGATTCTAATAATATATGGTAGTCATGCTACGACGTCATCAAGCGTTGCTAATTGTTAGACAAAATATTTAAATTAATAAACGTATTAACTAATTCAACCTTCAAGCCTTGAAATCTACTCTACTGTTAAACTCTACTGTGACCGAAATAGAAAATGCTAAATTCAATTATACGTATCTTTTGAACTATACTATATTTCCCATCTAGTTGCATTTCGTCAATAGGCGAGATCAGCCGATTTTCATTCGCTGTAATTTATAATCCTACTGAAACAAATGAAAAAATTCAAATTACGTTAAAATCAAAACAAATCAAAATTCACACATTTTCTTGACACATAACAGTCGCTCTCCGTAGATTATCGCTGCCATCGAGATTTAGGACTCCAATTCGCTTTGCTAATGATTTACGAAAAGTAGATTCAATTATTAAAAGTTTTTTAATATAAATAGAAAACAAATAAAAAGGCGATGTGTCATACCATAAGCAGCGAGAGAGCCACAGATAGCTGGACAAGAGCTGTTGCAACCAAACTGTAATTTAAATGCTGGAGAAAGTTATAAAACTCGATCGTGCTGGAGAAAGTCAAAGAGTTGTCCGCACCATCTGCAAGTTCACTCTTGAGTGATTCAACTTTCTCCGACTCAAATTGTCTCAGTAGCAAAAGATGGCATCAGAACAACGTACAAATGCTATGTAAAAGCAAGACAAAAAGTTTCCTTTCAGCATAGCAGCAGTTCCTTTCCAGTATTTGAATTAATTTTAGACTGATGACGTGACGATGACTAAATATAGTTCTGAGAATGGAATGTCTGTAATATTTGCAGTTTTCTAAGATTACTCGTAAGTTCTCAATTTAGTTTTAGCGTTGGATGATTTGGACAACGAAATAAAATATGTTGAGTTAATTGAAAGTATCAATACAAAGTTATTTGCAAAAATCCTTTGGACGCAGATGATCCGCATTATTGACGCCCGTCAACACAGGATCCTCCGACTTATCCTTCTCCACCGTGTACCTTCAATATAAGGTGTGGGGTTACGGATTTCGGGTCTGGAGGCTTGAACTTCCGCTTTTGAAGTATAGCAAGGACTTAGATCGAATGGATGGGCGGAATTTCGGACTGAAAGTGCAACATTACTTGTTTAGTTTAAGCGATTGATGAGGCAGAAGATTATTCGAATAGGTAATAATATCTTGTGTCCGAATTTGTTGCATCTCCGAAGCTCGCTTGACGATAAAATGCATGCATGTTTCTGGCACAGCTGAAACGCGAAATATATACAATATGGTGAAATGATTACATCTTGTCACTTTGTCGACTTCGACTTCTTCGTCGGGTTTGGCGAGATTTGGATCG
>JAQFYU010001657.1:0-14073 GCA_034694905.1 Ceratophysella granulata
CCCTCCTCGAACAAATTCATTCAGATTCTCGTAATATGAGTGAGAGTTTTTGATGCGCTAATCGCAAATGATCTTAGTGATTCCATCAGATTTTACAAGTCGAAGAATTTCATGGAAATTGAACGACTTTTTGGTTATAATTTCACGGAAACGAGTGATCGGAGGCGTTTGAAGCTTTTCTAGTCTTTGAAGACAATACAAAAGTATGTTCCGAGCTTCGATCTTATCCCATTATTAGGTAGAATGTTTTTGATTTTGACTTGGACCCCTGTTCAGATTCTAGAAATGATAGAACATTGTTGTTTGTGCTAATTATTTTGGGAGGGATGTTGATGTTAAGCCATAACATGTTGAGCTGAAGGGCCCTGAACCTGAAGGTGCAATTTGGCTACTTCAATTGAATTTCCAAGGGAAATACTATGTATCAACCAGTCCGTTTTGGAATCGAATCGGATAGTCAAACCGAATCCCCTGTTGGATTGGAATTGTAGAGCTTTTGAAGGGTGGGAAAGCGAAATGACGCAATAAATAGATTAACTGAATATGCAAGTTGCTGGACTTTCTATTAATTTCGTGTATTAAATTAGAGTGCCAGATATATTTTAATATTAATACCTCGGCTCAAAATTATAAATAATAAAATAAAGGACTTAAATTAATTAAATGGCGTTCCCGATCCCGATTCCCTATATATTCCTGCATTTGATTGGCTGCACGTACCTAACTAAAATGAATATTTTGTTGTTTCCACATTCACGCCATTCGACACTGTAGGTCTGGAAGAAACTCAAGACGTGAAGAACCCCTTCTCGAAACACCGGAAAGTGGCCATGGGAGTGAACTACTAATGGAACAGCATTCACCGCAGCAGGGCCATGACAACAGTCGTGGTTCACTAAGAGACGGACACGAGGTCATCGAAGTGCAGATCCTTCCTCAGGTTTGTTCTTCGTATTCTTGGCTTTTGGCTTGATATTTATCCAAAAACCATAATCGACACCATAGCAAGCATTTCATCTACTTATATACTTTCACTTTTTGACATATGATTTAACATATACTGTACTAGCGCAATGCGCCGTGCGACCTAGCTCCGAGCGTCGCTTTTAGCCCAAAATCTTATCTTTCGGTCTTTATATTATTGAATTAGGAGAACATAATAATTAACGCATGTGTAGCAGTAGAAAGCCGATAGAATTGAGATGAAAACAGCTACATACAAGACAAGACGCAACGCAGTTGAGGTCACTTGAGGTATAATTGGAGCCACGTCTTCCCTTGATGCGCATGTACTGCATGTACTTCCAATATTCAGAATTCGAAACTTTGCTTTGTCAGGATGATGGTTGGGTTGATAATGCCACGGCCGTAACAGGAAACACTTCAGACAGATCCAACTCTCCTATCGGGAATAACACGGCTACAAGCATAAAATGGGCGCCGATGAATCAAGAAGACAGTCCTCCAACCAGTCTGGGATGGTGTCAAAGGTTAGTGATGACATTCGAACAGGTATTATGGAGCTTGTACCGAGTACCGACCCAAGCTTGCCATTTTGAATTATCACAACTTGTATATGTTTCCAGATACACTGGTTCCGTACTCGGAGCCTTGGTTGTTCTTGTTGCCGCGCTGAGTCCTATTGTCATGATAGTCGGTCATCGGATAGGATTTTCCTCGTCGCGGCCAATCACAAATGTACGGGAATGTGGACCAGAGTGTCACGCTTTGTTACTGACGCTCACCGTCAAGTTGGTGGCACTCTTTGGGGCTATCTGGGCAATATTCTGGAAATGTTCTCCAGCAACAATGCCACGGATCTACTTCTTCCGTGCCATCACTCTCATTCTGGCCTTCCTAGCAGCCTTCACTTTCTGGCTCTTCTATTGGGTTAGATCCTATCTCTCGATTAGTAAAAGTCAAGGTTCGAACCATACAAGAAGCGGATATCAGCGCCCTGCGCGGAGGGGTCGGACGAGCGTTGAATAAAAAAGAGGGGTTTCTAGAAAACGAGAAAACGCTTAATATTTTCACAAAGACGAAACAAAAGAATTATTTTTGTGCGTAGTAATTAAATTTTTAATTGGCTAACAATCGGCATCTGCCTACAAAATATTTTGGCCTAATTTTAGCATAGGATTTGATTGAATCGACAAAAAATGATCAAATTTTCGGAGGGGTTTGGGGTTGACTGGCCGTTCGGAGGGGTTGGGCACTTTTCAACTTGCCCATGTATGGTTCGAACTGGAGTAAAAAGAGATAAGTACCTAATTATTCGTGGGCCAAACCGCCCATGATTGACTTCCAGGTTAGAGTGGAAGAAGGCGGAGATCTTTCAATGGTGGCAGCAACGGCTTTTGCTGGAGGATTGGCCGATGCTCTGCTTGCAATTCATTATTTAGGTATCTTACTCACCGAAGTTCGTCCCATTTCTCCTCAATTCCAGGTTTGTCTTTATTCTGATTATATCGCAATTTTAGTTGCGGGTACTGGTTTAAGGGCTGATTTAGACCCATCACGGCGCACATATAGCTCATGTTCCAGCAGCCTAATTGTAGTTGTAGTACAAGGCCAATTGACGGCACTTTGTTTTAGCTCAGGGGCAAGCTGTTGGCCGCCATCTTCGCTCAAAACGGCCACCAAACAGTTTGATATTTGAATTTGAATATGTGCCTGGATTTGGATGATTTTGGTGTCAGTTTGTTGGGTATAATGTGAGCTTCAGAGCTATTTCACTTTCCATAAAATTTGGTGGGGAATTGGGAAGTTAATGAAATATATCCTCAAAGATGATGACCAAGATAGCGACCAGTAGCATACCGCATTGACCCAATACCACTGGGTGCGATCTCTATCTCGTGTGTTGCGAAGAAGGGTACATGATGCTTCTGGACTCAGAGCCTGAAACTGACATTGAAGTTCCTGTATTCCGCTTCGGTTTATCTCCCTTACCAACTCAAATGCTTTACAATCAGTAAGCTGTGCCGAAACCCTACACTTAAGTTGAATGAATTGGATTGGAATGTGTTCAGTGGTCTTCTACTGGTATTACGAGCCTGGCCGATCATCTTGATCGTGACTGCTAAACAAGAATACTGGTGGACACAAACAATTACTTTAATGCTCTACCCGAGTCTTATCATTGAGATTGATCAGGAATTGCTTTTAAAAACTCAGATTACGGCTCTCCGTTCACCTGATGGGACATCCAAGCAGTGGACTATTGGGAGCCTTAGCATTCAGAGAGCCGCCGTCTGGATTCTTCAGCACTACTATGCCGAGTTTCCGTCCTACAACCCTCATCTGGACAGACTACCCCCTCTCCGCAAAAGACATCCATCCATAAATAATGGGAACTCTTCTTCATTCAAGTTTTACGACTTTGACGGAATCACCTCTTCCTTTTCACCGGTACGATAATAATATCCCCATTAGCTCATTTCCTCTGGCTAGCTTTTAGGCTTCTACTGAGTGAGTTGCCTACTGAGCTTACCTGGCCTGTCGCCACTGTTCTGGGCCATAATTCGGCATTTGAACTTGCATGTACGAGTGTGCTGTGCGGTTATACAAATAGTGTCAGGGAGATGCGAATCCACATCGCATTGATACTTGCTTTCAATTCCCTATGGAATGGAATTGAGTCTTAAAGACTTTTAATTTCATTCGCTTCGCACATGGCATTTAACATTTTTTGGCCTAATTTTCGCGGGATTACAACGGTTCTTTCCCAGTTTCTACGAACAGACTGCTTAATTTTGTCCACACTTATCCACAGGCTGGCCGTCTCTCCAGACGAGGCACATCTCATAATGAAAGATTCTATGAGGAGCATGAGTTTGAAAGAAGAGTGCGGAAACGCCGGGCTCGACTGGTGGGTGCTGCGGAAGAAGCTTTCACGCACATCAAGCGACTTCAAGACGAACAAGGTGGGTTGCTGATCTGTCTTTGGTAGAACATCTTGTAACTCATTTGATGAGAACAAATCCGCGTTACTTTAATCAATCAAGCTTCACATCTCATTTCTTGAGCACTACCTCAGAAACTCCTCGCTTCTTTTGTGAGTCTCTGGGTCTGCTTCAGAGCTTCTTCGACGAAAATCTCTTCATGAAAGAGTTGATTCTTATCTTGAAAGCCAATCACTGAAATGGTCGATCCGAGCTCAAACTCAAGTACAAAGTGGGGATTTTCGCGAGATGAGTCAGCAAAAGCCGAATCAGTAAATGCGAAGCGATTCTATTGTAAGAAGATGCGGGATGAACTTGGACTTGGAGTTATGGGAAGCACATACTTGCCATTTTCGAACTCCGATGTATGATTTTTAATGAATGAGTAAACATTTCCCTGTCAACAAGTCAGAAACGTCGAGTGACAAGTCCTTGAAATGCTTGAAATGTACTACCGATTGATAAAACACTTGTTAGTGTCTAGTATCCACATATGGATAAACAATCATTGTTGAAATCACTTCCACTTGGAGTGCCGCTTTATGTGGTCGACGGTTGGGTCAGGGTTATTACCTCCTCTGTGGTCAACGGCTACGGTCCAATTTAAACAAATACTTCAGTGAACAGCTATTTTAACGCAAGTTGCTCGTCTGAGCGTACACTCGAATAGTGCTTTTTGTAGTCACTTGCTCGTAAAGTTTAAACATTAAGGGGTTCAGGGTACTTACATGGAAATGAAAGGTGCTCATAGGAACTCAGGGTACGGATACACTCAACTGAGCCAGAATTCGTTCGCTTCAACAGTAGTTGTGGGTACGAATTACGTACGGAGCATTACATCAATCGGTGTTCTCCCACCAACATAAATGTAGATAGATAGGGTGAAGCTCTACACAGTACACAGTGGATAAAAGAAATTGCAAGTCACGAGAATCACGTATTGGTCTTTGTTCTTCTATGATATACATAGCTTGCTTCGTGTTTCACCTTGCTTCAATGTGCGCGATGACAAGATTCTAATTTACAGATTAGAGAATTAGCAATTCAATGCCCCAGTGCACAAAAGGAATGCATGTTTTGACTCCAGCCTTCGATTAGGTTAGCTACTCTCTATCTACTGGTGAAGGGAGGAACCACAAATGAATGCTTTCTTTTCAGTGTTGAATATTGAAGCTTTCCTGAACCCTTGAATTGAATTGAGATGTGCGTTGTACCTTGTACCCTACGTATTTCTATCTGTACAATACTCCATCCTCGTCCATGGGTTTCTCATACAATGAACTAACTTGAACTCCACTTTCTACATCATCTTCTACATTGTCTCAAGTGATGAAATTCTCTATTGATATTTTTAGGACCGGCTGTCCCACTAGATTGTCTGGAAGCAGCAGCAGCTGTTTTCCCTTCCCTCGCAAGACCCTTGCAAAAATATTTGAGGGTCACTCGGCAACAGCCTTGGCACACGGCAGAAAGTGTCCTCAATCACTTGGCCACATGTTTGCGTTTAGGGCTCTCTCCTCGTGCTTTCCTCGACAGATATTTGTCTTATCAACCAGTTCTGCAGGTGGGTATAAATAATTGTTGCATTTGGGTTCGGGTTTGACAATCGATGTTAACTACTTTTGTTCAACAAAAAAATTCAATCGCAACCACTGATCGGTGTTTATTTTGGATTGAACAGGCTAGCCGAGAGGGAAGCGTGTCTTCATGGGCGCTTGTAAGTGACTTCTCAGTATCAAGAACAATCTGCAAAGACACCACATTTCTTCTGCGGAATGGCGACGTGAGTTTGCTGGTCAGCGTAGCAGCTTTGCCTCATTTCAATCTGACGGAACAAGTTGTGGATCCTAAAAGTAACAAATTCACACTTCGTCTCAGCTCGGAAACGTCGGTATGACTTTCACAGCAGCCATGCTCCTAACGTCATCAATTCGTCGCCGTTTAAGATATTTCAACTTCAACGATCTCCTTCCTCACTCTCTTCGATATTTATCTGTGTGGTGGTGTGTTAGACTAGACCTGTTCGCATCAACTTTCAAGCAGTGTTCTTTTAAACAAGGAATTCAACTAATTCCCCTGCGTTTACTCGAGTGAGTGAGTATGTACACAAATAAGTTTAATTTAAGGATCTGACCAAGCTAGACCTTGGTAGCTTGATCTACGGTGTATCTAATCTGAAGATAAGCCCCATGTTATATAGCTAGTGCTGGTTCTATAGGCGTTTTGCTATTCTTTAATCAAACCGTCATTGTCATTGTGTACTGTAAGTTGTAAGATAGTAGTGTTATTCGCTGATTGATGTCTCATATACTCGTCACCCCTTAACTATGAATTCCGCAATTCACAACACCCGCTGGCGATAGTGGTCTATATCCCGGTTGTGTCAAGGCAGTCTAGTATGTAAATGAAGTTTAAGTCTTACGCATAACAGGTCTCAAGGCAATACAGCATGTCGAATATGATGAGTTTCTAAATCCCATTAAGCAAGAAAATACGGTATTGATTCGCGGTCGTCACCCAAATCCGAGTGAGTTTATTCCTTTCAGACGAGGATGTTCTAATTAGGATCACCGAATGTTGCTTGGCTTGAGATCCGATTGCATTAACGAGAAATTGAAAAACGTTCTGCGCTTCAGAGAAACTCTCTATGCCTGCTTAATCGGTTCGTGCCTTTTGATGTTAGAAGAGATACTCTGGAGTCCCGCACATGGTATACAACAGTAGCATCCCATTTTAATTTCGACTTACTTGCGCATTGACCTGAAATCTCCTTTATGCTTTTGTGGTTATTTTCGCGACTGTTTATAAGGGAAGCTGAAATTATAGAATCACGTCATATCTCATCCCAAATCTCAGACTTAAAAGCATATCCTTAGCATATCCAATGTTGTGTTTTATACCGTGAGACTGCCTGTCGTGGCCGCTCTGTAATAAAGTACAATGACAATATAATTCAGTATTTGTTTACGATATTATCTTCAACGAAATACTGTAGTTGTAAGTTTTTGTATCGTGCTGTGAAAGCTGCATTATTTGTTGATCTTTGATCTGTGGTGTGGTCATGGATTCCGGAGCACAGTCATTCGTTTAGTGGTACTAATTTTAGTATTTTATTTAGTACACTATTTATTGACCTTAATCCTTAATGTGAACTCAATCTAGATTTGAATTGTGTTTAGATTTGCTGTTTGTATTCAAGGACTAAAATTCAAGGTTCAGATTAAACTAAAAAAGCTGACTTTGTTCGTTCAATTTGGGCCTCGACGGCAATGTGTAGTTCCTTCTTTCGAATTCTGAATTGAGTTTTGATTTACTCAAACTTTTATGAAAAACAAAACATGGTATTGTTGAATTCGACTCCTCAACACAGTCAAGTCAGAACTGAATTCCTTAACTTGTGTATCAAGCCTCACACGCGGCGTTGGATTGGAATCCTGAATTATGTACAAGGCTTCATGAAAGCTCTGAGTTAACATGAAACACTACGACTATGTATGTAGTAATTCGTCGTGCAATGCGGATAATTTATTACCAGAACGTAGGTAAGAGTATAACGAGCTTTTTATATCAAGCGTACACAATACATAGGAAAATTAACCTAGTAGTTCCCAATCAACGTCTTCTGAATCCAGAGACTTGGTAGTTGGGATGGAACCTTTTCCAAACTTCAGGGTCTCCGACGTATGCTTAAGGAGATGTCCATTTCCATCGATCACCCACACCTCATCACACACGGAAACTGTTGAGCAAAGGAACAAATGTGTAATGCAGAATGCGGATCACATTATTATGTGTTATGTGATATATCGTAGTTCGAAAACTGTAAGTTTTTTTGAAGTGACTCACCGGTTAACACTTTTGCAATTCCAGGAATAGGTATTTTGCACCAGCAATCTCCCACAAAGTTTGTTTTGGAAATGCCGGAACGTTTGTAGATCTCCCCTTTAGGAGAGAGAGCCCACACAGCACTATCACTGCAAGTTGACCAAAAGAAAATTATTAGAGTATTCCCAGAAGAGGTCGAACGAAGGAATAAAGTAGTTCATAAGTTTTGGGTTTCCTAAGTTGTGTTACCTGATAGCGAGACTAACGGCTTCAATAGAAGGAACTAGTACCCAGGCCGTTCCAATTGGAAGTTCCGGGAAGATGGCCTCTCTCGCATAAATATTGCGCCGATTGTCTAGTGCCCACACCATGTGACCATTTGTCCCGACATATACCTGCGTCCAAATAATCAGCCAATCAAAAGATTCAAAATATTAACAATATTCGAACATGCTTCCACTATTGACATGCCTTGGTGAAGGTGGATTCGGTTCCGAAGGACGGGCTTCCTTCAACTTGAATCCAAGCTGGTGACATGTCTGTTGCGCTGGGGGGACAAAGGGAGCCACTACGGATGTACATGCACCCTTTGGTACAACAGGCCCAAGCTACCTCAGATCCGCACGAGACGTGGACTAAGTGAACATTATCTGCAAATACAAAGTTGCATTCAATGCAATAGTGACCACCAATCAGCCTAAAACTTTTGCCAAATCTCCCTGCGAGGGACCCCTGATTCTACTATGTAGGTTTCAAGTTTCAATGTATTGAAGGATTTGGGTTGGTTTGGTATTGATAATTGAGCGCTGAAAGACATTAGTTCGGCTTCATACCCAAGGCCGATAGTTGTATTACATCCCAACCATTCCCAAGGTCGTTCTTGGCATTGATATTGCAGCGAGCATAGATGTCACCCTTCGAAGTTAGTATCCAGAGTGCCTCGGGGGCTGGAGCAATATGAACCAGGACATCGCTGCATGGAAGATCAAGGGCCTGTCGACAGGACAAGAATCAGAAATCAGAACATACACTAAGGCGCAACACAATGTAGCTGCAAATACTTGCTTGCACAGGACAATAATCGCGCTATTCTCCAATTTCGAATGGTTCACCATGCGTCTTCAGCGAGCTTACCTCTAATTTCCCGTTTCCGCTGATGTAGCAGAGCTTCCCCTTTAAATCTGTGACCCAAAGAAGTCCATGATCATGGTAAATACTGCCAGCATATACGTGTGACCACCTCCGCGACTTGAATGACCCTTCAATTAGAGCAGGTTCCCACCTGTGCCCTGAATTTCGTACAAGTGAGTCACATTCTCGTTAAAAATAGACTAAGATAAGGACCGGCACGGAAACTGTGGAAACCACTTCACCTGTTGTGCCAACTTTGTTGACGTAGACTGACTTTCCCCCTTGGAGGGTGAACCAAACGAAGGAGTCTGAAGCAGCCAACATAGGAATCAAAGATCGTGGCTGAGCGAAGCCGGACCGAAAGGGCTCGGTGAGTCGTTTCAATTGGCTCAAGGGACTTGGAGAGCTGGTGACAACAGCTGTAGAAATGTAGTCGGATATGGTTATGTTCCAGATGTGGATCCCACCCGAGGGAGTCCTGTGCGTCACACCGCTGATGAAGTGAATATTATTGTGAACATCAGCCAGAAAGACAGAGTTCTGCGGTCCCAAGGACAGAGCTCCAATGGGTGGAATACTCAAGCGCAACTCGTTCCACAAATCTCCTTGCTCTCCGTGACTCGCCATTCCGGATCGGTACAGAACACGCCCGTCACCACTGAGGGCCCAGACTCCAGACGCATTCAAGTGGATTTGAGAAATAGACCAAGGTGTGTGCACTAGGTCGAACTTGGGAACCGTCACTCCACGCCCGAGCAAGCACACGTGCACGGCATCGTTTGAGTTGACAGTCCAGCCCGTGTCCTTGCTCACAGCACAGCACTTAATCTTCTCGCAAACAAATTCCCAGCCTCCGTCAACGGAGAACGGTCCATCTTGAGAAGGTGACAGAAGAGTATACAAATCTCCTTTCGGGTCAATTCGCCAGAGCACGGAGCCGTCAGATGACACGCTTATGCAACGGGCCAAGTAGTCTGTTTTCACCCACTGCAAGCTGACGTCGTGCAGAACACTGTAGTATACCTTGTTCTGCAGGTCGGTGCATATGACGTACTTATCACACGAGGCAATGGTGTTGATCGCGATGGGTAACTTGTACTGAATCCAATGGTCGTTCCCAGTAAGGGTGTCCGCTTTGAAATCCTGAACGGACAAATTGACGAGTTGGTCCTGAAGATTGACGGGTTCGCGGATCTCTCGTACTCTGTCAAAGGATTCAACACTCCGTTCGAAGATGGAAGTGGAGCTCTGATATCCCTCTGCCAGGTTCATGTTGCTACTGCCTGAAGGTGGACCGAAGTCAAAGTTGGAATTCAGTGAAGAGTCGCCGTGCTTGGCGTACCTGCTGTAGATGTCCAGAGAACTGTCCAACTGAACGTCACTTTCACTGTCGTAAATACTTGTTTTCTCATCAAGATCCGCCCTGAGTTGAGCACCCGAAGACGGAAAGCCTGACGAATTCAAAGTACTGCTCCTGGAGAGCAACAGGTTATCTTCTTGAGAAGACTTCGGGACGCTGCTACTCAACTCATACTCGCTCTTCAATGTGTCTGGGGTACCCAAGTCCAAGGAGCGGCTGAACGGACTATCGCTTCCTCTGTCCGTATCCACTCTCTCACGTTTCGTGGAAGACTCAGCCTCTGAATCACTCTTTGATCCCTTGGGCAACCACTCGGACCAATCCAACAGTTTGGCCAGCATGAACTCCTTGGATTGCAAGTCATTTGCAGCCACGTCTTCCCGAGTCCGAGAAATTGATGTTGCAGTGGAAGACGCGAACGAGAAGGCTGTGTTGGAATTGGAAGTGTTTGAATCCGCAGAAGATTTTCGTCTTGGCTCTGATCCGTTGACGTCACTTTCGGAATTACTCGAGTACTCACTGCCCACACTTATGGAATCCGACAGAGGTTCGAGTCCAGTGACAATGAGTTTGCCCTTTTTCCCTTTCTTCCTTTTTTCAGGTTTAAACTGAGTTAGGATTACCTCTTCAAATGATTCCTCAGATATTCTATCGAATTTTTGAATTTCACGAGCTCTAGATTGAAACGCCTCTTCGGGATACTTGCTGCCCATTTCAGAACTAGATCCGTCCAGTAGGTCATGTGACTGTCGCACAAAAATAACAGGAATGTCGGAATGCGGAAGAGGAATGACTTGCGGCAGAACTGTAAACTGTCCATCCTGAATTGAAACATCGGCTTCAATAACGTTTCGAAGAGTACTTAAAACAGTTGAGTTGAACTTCGGAAATGCACGGGACGTTTCTTTTATTTTGCTTGCAAGAAAGTTGAGCGGTTTGTCAGGTATTTTGTTGAAGTCGGGGAATGATGATGTGAGAATGTCAGGTAAACCCTTGTATCCATTATCAGAAACCACACTTTCCTTAGTTCTTGGCAAATCCTCGGGTGAGCCACTAATTCTAACTATGTTCCGATCGGCTTCTACGATGAAAATCTCGTCTTTGTGTACTGCTAACCCGATGATGGATCTGAAGTCATAACAAGCTCCCACGATTTCCACATTAACAGGATCAAGCACGAACAGTGCGTTTTTGTTCCATGATACTAAGTATCTGTTCATATAGTTGAGCAAACAGCCAAATTGATAGTCATGCTCAGCAGGTCTTTGGTTGAACATTCTGGCGCTTATGAGCGAAATGGACGGATGAGGCTTGCAAACTAAATCCTGTTGTCAGATTTAATATAAACGGAGATTAGAGGGTTAGCTCGGAAAATGCAATTGGTTAATGAAAAATTCCGAAACCTTGAATATGACTGTATTTTGAACGGAGCCATTCTGTCCCGCCATCCAGATTCGTAGACCTGGACGAACTGAGTAAATTTTGTGATTTCTGCTCCAGAGACCAGGCTCAAACACGGCTCCAAAACTGCCATGGCTGTAAATAACATCGTTCTCAAGTTAAATTTAAAGATTCACGGCTAAAGTCGCTGATGTGGGGCTTAGTTAGGAAAGGAATAAAATTGTAGGTTTTATTAGGAGTTCTTACACTTTCCGTTCTTGTGTTCCGATTCTTTGGACGCTTAGATTCTCCGTTGAGTATAGAATAGAACGGGACGTTGTGGAAACTAAGAGGTTCAAGTGGAGGTAGCTTAGTTGAATAACAGCATACTTTTCATCTAAAAGTTTTGCTGACTTGCTCTGAGACTAAAATCAACAGAAACGAAAACTCCATTAGAGTGGTTGTATTTACAAAGATGTTCCACGCTTTAGATCAATGAACGCTTAGGTGTTCAAACCTTGAAAAAGTCGATTTCTGTCCCAACCACCACTCCGGAACTATCTCCACTGAATAGTTTCATACCGTTGCTACTCCATTCAAGTGCTGTGATAGCGCTTTTGTGCAAATCCCTCACGGTAAATATTTGAGCCTGTCAAAACACATTACGTCATGAACACATTACGCCATGTCACTATGAAATAGTGATGATGGTGCTACAGGGTTTCATCACTCACAAAACAGGTGGGAAGGAAAGTGAAATTCATAAATACTTCTCAACTTTTATGCCGCCCTCCTTCGGTGAAACAAAATTACTCATCTCAAAAATGATATGTGGGTGCTTTGGTTTCCGGTTGAGGAGGCCGAGATAGCTCAGCCTTAACCTTGGGAAACATTTTTTCTGGGTTTCACTTTTTCTATTTCTGTTTCATGAAACCCGAAGCCGACAAATATTAACTTAACAATATGCCGTCGCTCGAGCTCGTTGCTCACGACAGTTCAAGCTCTACAATAGCATATGCATGTTTCACCTTATTTTGATCAATTGATGCACATTTCGGCCCAATTCCACGTCCCTCACCAGGAACACTTTCTGACCCACTGTTCTGGGGAATTTGGAAAATGCAAATGGTCCCGTCACGATTTCCAGCAGCCACCATGTAATCCAAAGTATGAACTACACTGATGCATGCTACCGGACTTGTGCTTCCCTATTGAATATAAGTAAAGTATAATTATGGTTAGTAGATAAATACTCCAAATCCCCCCCCCCTTTTACATACATTCAGATGATCAGATAAAATACAATCGTAAATGCGTACCTCAATCTTGAGCTTTTCCAGAGTATCGTGCTTTCTATCGTACCAATAAATTAGGCCAACATTTGTTCCCACAGCCAGAAAGTCGGACAAAACTCCGATGCATGTCAGTGAGAGATCCAAAGTTGTGAACCCTTTTTGGGCTTTGTCGGGAATCTTTGAGAGCAAGCCAGACTGAGGACTCCACTCGCGTAAATATAGGCTTGATTGGCTCTCGATTTCCATCTCACCTATTTTTTTTCAAATTTCAGTATATGACTTTCTTTTCGCGTTCAGCGTTGTCATTTTCGGCGTTGACTTATTAACTCTACTTCATTCTTCGTATAGTACGGCCGGACTCCAGGCTCCACGTGCTGTTTTGGGGAAAAGCAAACACACAAAAGTAATATCATGATATACCCATCATCATCATGACTCATGACTCATCATCCCCATCGACAATCGATCCGCTCGTTTCTGAGCAAAATATTTTGAATTTTGCAAGTACTGGTACTGGGGTTTGACGTTTGACAAATTTTTAAAAGAAGTTGTGAAAAAAGAAAAAATAGTATGAAATGGAAGCATTAACGTTGTATGTATGTGGACTAAAAAGTCTTAAGTCTTTAGTAGCTACTGCGCCTTTTAGACTAGAACATATGACATCGAAAATTCTTATGTTGTATGTGATGAAATCTTGGGGTTTTAACGAAATTAACTTACAGGTGACGACGGTGACGGTGACAGGACAGGACAACAGGTTGCAATAAATCGGCACGATGTGAGAGGACTTTCCCGAAAGTAGACGATGTTTGAACTAGAAACTAGACTAAAATTCAAGTACTCTGGCTGGCATAACCTTGTTAGATAGGCGAAAATTAAACTTACTTATAATTGACTTAAATATCTCAAAGAATTGTCGCGTTGTACCATGCACTGTGATGTGATGACTGAAGCCTGAAGTGAGAGGATTTTCTAAATGTGAAATAAATACAAAATATGGTTTAATATGCAATAGGGATAGGGATAGGGACTATTCCATTGTTGACGGCTGGGACATGGGACTGGGACTGGAAGGGGACTGGCACTGGCGGACTGGGACACGATTTGGAAGAATCTGAGCCTGAATGAAGCCTGGATC
>JAQFYU010001658.1:0-14071 GCA_034694905.1 Ceratophysella granulata
CAATGAATAAGTTTATTATGCTTATGGCTGGCTGGACACCGTGGTGGCCGACAAAATTAAGAATCAAATTATCCCGTTTTCAAAATTTCGACCTGCTTTTTGCAAGTCGACTTTCTGGATTTTCAATGGTGTGCTTTGCGGATAGTTAGCTTCCAATTCCAGTCGACCAAAACTAAAACAATCAAAAACCTTGTGATAAAAATGCGATCGCCACGATCGCATACTAGACCTGTACCGCAGTTTCATCTACATTTACAGAAAATGGCCGTATCAGTTGACGCATACTTAATCGAGTAGGGGAAAGTGTATCAACCTTGTGAATTTGCATGCCCACCACCCACTTGCCACTTTTCTAAAGCAGTAACGCCTTCAAATTCAATAACCAAGAAATACCAAATGAAAAGCTTTGGAAGTTGTATTGTATTGTAACCCACTTTTCTTACGTAGAATTTCAGTATCTTGGAATAAGGTCAGCTATGCATGAATGGAATGTGTACTGACCTTAGTAATGGGCTTGAGTAAAGGTGAAATGATGGTTGGAATTTCGTGATGCACACAACAGATAGATGCCTGAAATACTTTGTTTGACTTGAAGTGAACCACGAAGACCCGAAGACTGATACAGGCAGAGCCTTTCCAGCCGAAAGATGGTGGAACAATTCGTCATATCCGAAAGTAGATGAAGAAAATGACAAGAGGAAGCTGGGCTGGTAACTAATTTGTTTTTCCAGAGGCGAGCAGAGAGGTTTATGCTTCAGAAGGGGTATTTTGGAAGTGAAATGAGAGAGGCATGAGAGATTTCATTAAATGTACCATTTTAATTACTCTGTTTACAAGGAAACTTAGAACGAGGACATGAGTGAGTAAATATACGTGAATAGAGACAGATTTTAGTCCTTAAGTAGGATGTACATAGTAGGGATGGAGTCTACTCTACATACATAGTCTACAACGAAGCACACGGTTGAGTAATTAGACCAGCTCAATATTCACTACAGTCCCACTTTCACTTTTTTATCTCAGCCCAGCCCAGGCCCACACTGACACTCAACACGGTCCCATACTTCCAACTTGACACGTAGGACCAACACTGGATATGGAGATACGGACATTTCACGAAAAATAAACAGAGACGTAAACTTACGTTACTTCACCTTGTATGTATGTAGTGTACGACTACACATGAGACACACGACTAGATTTCAAACGACACTGATACTTATGTCTAACATCAATTCATTCTACATAGTAGCTCACTTATCCCATCTCATCAAAGAGACTTAATGTACATTGTACATTGAACCACACTTTTGATTTTTTTTTGTTGGGAACGATGGAACGAGTTGGTACAAGTGTACCTGTGACAAGTCGAGCTCCTTACTCTATATTGAATCTACAATCTACTCTCTAGGTCACACAATACTAATATACTTTACAAATGAGATAAACGGAATATGATGCAATTCATTGTCCTCCGAGGGAAAGTTCAGGAAACGGACGGCTGGGGTTCACATTCAGTATATTCAATTCATTTTCATTGTATTCACACCGGCCTCAGCCTTTCCTTGCATTCAAATAGGACTTGCTTTCCCTTACCAGCACCTGCTTCAGGAATCCCTCACACAATACGCTCCAGTTGAATATACCTCTCACAGTTAATATTTAACACGAGCCTCCTTCTTCTAAGAAGAGGAGGAAGATGAGAAGAGACGCCATCCAATTTCAAAGAGAAATTCAAAGAAAATACCTTATGAGCTCCCAGCTGAGTAGCTCAGGATGACCTCTTCAGAGTACAAAGCCTGGGTCCTGGGTCCACGCGTAGAGGACATACGGAGAGCATTCAGGCTTATTATAAAAAGCAATGATTTGATTTACACATCGTCTTACATCAAAATATGTATGTATAATAACTACGAGTATCCAAGTTACATGAAGAAAGCTGCACGACTATGTAGACTTACATATACTTAGCATAAATACCGAACATGAATACATTACACCCAGGAATTGTATATATTTTTAATATGTATAACCATCTAATATATGTATGTACACCGATATACTCTTACATTCTGACGAGTAAGTACCATATAAAATAGCATTAAAGACAAATCTCAAAGATGTTGCACACGAGAGGCGAAACTCCCTTCCCATATATCCTTAGCTTAAACTTTAGAGTGGATTTCCATATCTGAGAAGACGCAGAACGGAAGCGACGGGAGCTTTTAGCAATATTATTATGAGAATACACCTGATACTCCGGAAATCGTAGAGACTCTGCTCCAAAGACGAGAAACAAAATTAGATGAATGGCATATGTGAGAGGTACATGATAAAAATACGCATTTTCGCACAGATATGGACTCAAATTCAGCCGCTGCTAAGACAATAAAGTTGTTGAAATATTAGACAAGTATATTGTATTTTTCACAGGTTCACGACACCGAGTTCGGAGAGTTCCTTCATAGGTTGCTAAAGGTAAGTAAGTAGTGATAATACTGTAGAAGCAGATTCAAAATGGGATAATATAAATCGACTGACTAAAAAATAAACTGACCGATGGGAAAAATGAAAAATAGATTGGCAAACCAATAATTTGTTTTGTCATTTTGAGGTGCAACGTCGATTTTCGTCAGAATACATTGAATTATTCGATCAATCATTTTATTTTTTCTCAGCCGTGTAATTTTTAGTCAGGCGCGACAAACATAATGTCGTTCAAAATTATGAGAAACCTCAATTTCAATTCCCATTCTGTCTACCTACAGATGCCTTGTTGTAGCGTTGTCTGATCGACAGTCTACATTTAATCCCAAACGCTCCAAGCTCCAACTTGATCTCTCATCTTTCTCTCCAGGGGAAAATTATTTAAGCCTATCAACTCTCTACCTTCCTCTTCCATCATTCTAATTACTGGATTAGGTAGGTACTCGGGAACATTAATATTATGACTACATGCCTAAGACCCTAGCGAGAAGCTAATTTACTATGCACTAAGCTCTCTGGCCCAACTCGGAGCACTACTTCCTTTTGACCTACAAATAATTTGGCTGGGGATCAAGGCGGCTTTAAAGAAATTCCTTGTCTCAACTCCGCCAGGGTCCAGAACTGCTCTCAACATTGACGGACTCCAATCTCATCCTTCCATTCATTCATCTTATTACACACCAGAGCCAGCGCTGCTCATGGGTTGTTGAACAACAGTTCACACGCCCAGGCTCAGATTAGGACTTTCTCCTTCAAGCTCCCATGCATTATGAGTATATTGACGATCCACCTGCTCGTCCCGAGCAAGACTGTACATGTATTCGATTAGCAGACAATGGAGAAGACTAGTAATGTAACCTAAATCCTAATATGACTAATTTAGTAGGTACGGAGAAAGTTGAGGTTGTGTGGTGTAGGTACAGGGTGCCTAGGAGCTCAGAGTCTCTGAGTCCATGTGAGGTACATTAGATAGGAAGAGGAGAGGTTTAGTCCGGGATGACACGACCACTTTCCTTCTTAAGAAACTAGTAAGTAACCGTCAAGATCAGAAACGCCTGGTCAACACTTCCCATTGGAAGTGGGGAGAAAGTTGAGGAGTTTGAAGCACGTAGCAGCACGTAGTCTATTGTCTTTCCACTTTCCACTCTCCACTCTCCTACCAAAACTCCTTCATTCAAGGAGATGAGACTTGCCACCCGTTCCGCGTCAATTCAGCCACGCCAATTTAGAAGTGCCAATTTCAGCAGTTTTAGTTCAAGGTCATATTAGCGAAACTCGGTGGTCACAAGATTATTTACACCTGCTTTCGTCATGACAGGATAGGCTTCGAGGAAAAATTGCAAAATCGAAAATTGCGTTGCCAAATAATTACAGAAATAATGAAAGCAAAATGCATTAATTTAGAATTCAGTAAACTATTCATTAGAAGTAAAAGCTCGTTGTATTTTTGAGATTTTTGTGAAAAAAAGTTGTGCGTACATTCTTTATGACGCTTATTCAATTTGCAACTTCTGAAGTACTGCTAGTTTATTGTTTATGCATTCTCTGTGGATGCATTTATGCTGTGTGAATGAGTTAAATGTCAAGCAGTTTTCCAGCTGCCGCATTATACAGCAACTGGATACACGTCTTTGCGCCTTGTATAATACGAGAAGTGAACCGTTTAACTCCAATTTGAGCATGACTTGCCGCATTTCTTCAAAATCAGCTCCAATTCGAACATGATTTGCCGCATTTCTGCAACAAAAGCAATAAAATTTGAACATGACTTGCCATATTTCTACAACACAAGCTCCAATTCGAAATGACTTGCCGCATTTGTGCAAGACTGAATATTGTACATTTTCTACAAACAAGAAATTTCATTTTGTTGCTGTAAAATTTGTTTGTTCGGCTAATATTTGCTCTAATATTTTGGCAAATTTTATCCCACAGCATAAATGCATACAAAGCACGCTTTAATATTGGACAAACTATATGTAAACGGCATGGCGTGCTATAGAGAGAATTGGCGAGACGAAATTGACGGAGAACGTGCAAGTGTCTTACTTTAATCGTTTTCCAGGTCAGAGGACGAGGAAGCCTGCCTAATGACGTGCTGAAGACGGTATGATAGATGTGGAGTTCTTAACTCCACTGATGAATGGGCTGGAGCGGGATGGCATTCCCATTGCAATTCCGATCCAAGCAGCGGTTCTGGATGTTCGTCCGGTAAATGGCTCTGGAGAGATGGCGAGGAGGAGTGTGACGACAGAGAATTCGGCGGAAAGCTCGTTGAAACTCACGGGAGGTACACGCGTAGATGAAGGGATTGAGACAACTGTTGAAGTAGCCCAACCAGAAGAACAGGTTAAACACTTCTTTCGGCACGTTGCACTCGCATAGAGCATCTGAAACGGAATCAAAGAAACCAGGCACATATTAAAGCACAATAGGTTTTTCATCCTTCTCTAATAAATGCGTGCACACAGGAATCACCCCATCCCGGCAGCAGCATTTCCTTATGTAATAACCGCTTTGAGAATCGTAATGCTTCCTTAAAAACGATTACCTGTCATATGATATGACATTGAACCGAATGTAATTGAGTCGGAAAGGATGTGACAGGCGACTTGGCATAGGAAAGCTTGGGTTCAACTTGTCACATCGCTTAAAGTTAACTACATTCGGCTCAATGTCATCAAATATGGCAAGTGACCGTCCATATGAATGCACTACGATTCTCTGAGCGGTTCAAAGTGAAATAATTGTTCCATCTTAAACCCTTAAGCAAGGGGAGGGGGTCAGCAAAATATTTGATGTTTTTTTGAAAATATTTCGCCCATTGATTGACTTTTGCATTGGAAATTCGGCAAATCTTGAGCGAATATTCCCTGCAACACTACTATACTTTGAAGTAAATACATCATTTAACATGTTTGTGAGTTGTGACAGATGCAGCAGAATGTGATGAAAGAAGCTGCATCTACGTAGAGTGAGCACTATGAACAGCTAGTGTGTGAAGTCAATATTGAAGTACAATTTCCTAGCAAAATATGCATTGGGTATCAAATTTGCTCAGCTGACGCTTGGCGACGAAAGACCTTCGATCCCAACTTACATCTTGCATCAGACAGACACCATAAGATAAGGAGGAGGAAGGACATGACGGAGTGACAGGATGACTGATCACTCCAAAATTCAATATTCCACGTTCGGCTAAATTTTGATTGAATTGCATCAACTGAAATTGAAACCTTGTGACATACGAGTATTTTGGTTAGACGGAGCTGTATAGCACTAAAGAGGCTTGGTTCACAACAGAGCATTGCCTGAATTATGCAGTTATAATTATAACTAATAACGTATGTAGATCAAGCTCAAAATAAATCGGCGGAACATTTTGGTCAAAAATACATTTGGCGATTGCAACCCATAACGATAGTTTTACGAAATCAAATGAAATTGTAATCCAGTAAGCAAATTGAAATATACCGCATCATTACATGGAGCAATGAATGAAAGTTGCAAAAAAAAAGTTGGAAAATCGAAAAGTTGGATATACCGCAGCTGCTGCTGCCTGAACTATTGGTTGAAGGTTCATGCGTATGAATTCTTTCCCTATAGAGGCGGAAAGAAAGCACAAGGTTTTCCAAATGAATTCTCTGTTTTAGATTGGAAGTTCGTGAGAAGACAAATGAATCGCCGCATCGGATCCAGTCAGATCATTAGTGCCGAATTAAGCACCACTGTGCCGCACTAGGCTTCGCATGGAAGCTTTGTTCCGATTCGTAGGAACACAATTATCTAAAAACGTTGTACAAAAGTACGATAATGTTTAGTCAACAAAAGAAATCTTATTTGTATTATATTTTGCTGAACAAACGAGATTAACTACAAATATGCCTATGTTCAAAATTCATGCAAATATTCTTAATTCTGCATAACCTACTTTGTCTTAAACCTAAACCAATTTCCCATCATTGTCTTGAATTACAAAAGACATCCGCCGCGTTTTTAATTTCCATATCTTTGAACCATTTTCTCATATTTCTGTCAGACTCGTCTGGAACTACTCGCAGCTCAAGTTCTCAACAGATCTATCTGAAAATACTGAAGATTGAGCTGGATCGAAATCACTCAAGCGGGAAAAGAGAGTCATACACGTGCCTGGAAGTTTCTAGGTTAGGTAACCGGAAATATTGAACCGAGCAGAACCACGTTCAAATGAAATACCGTGTACAAAATATGTGTGCTACATAACTTCAACCTAAATTGCAAAAATACTTGTACCAAATAAATGCACTACAAGCTTCCGTCTTCCGTCAACGTCTTCGAACTTTCAACGTTCTGTTTGGATACGGACTCAGATTGTGCCAAATATGTATGAGATAGGCATGAAGATTGGGTTTGCGCAAATTGAACGCTAAATTGACCAGATTTTAAGCAATAATTTAATTTTAAATCGTCCCCGATTCATCAATAAATAGAAATAAAAACCCAAATATTAAAAAAAAAGACTACAAGTTATTTAACACTGATTAATTGGAACTAAAATATGGCCTGCCCAAAGTGTTTCATCCCAAGGGTGAAGAAATTCAATGTAATTGGAAATTCCTGTGAATTACGTAATTCAAAGCTATAAAATATTTGGTGAACTGTAACTTTGATGCATGCTGATAATTCGTGATTACTTTAAGATATGAAAATTTTAAATTACAAATTCCTTGACAATTTAAGTCAACATTTACGTCGATTGCTTGTGCTCAAATTTCAAGAAAACTTGAAATGAAACAATGCCCATTCTGGTTTATAATGTAATCGAGCAACCAATTTGTAATTAGCAGATTGAATTGTAATTATGTAATTATCTGTAAAAAAATGTAACTGTAATTTTTGATATTTAATGGGAACTGAAATTGTGGACATCGAAATTGCATGTAATTGGAAACTACACACTACATCTACATGTAATTTGTAATTACATTTGCGTGTAATTTGACCACCATTGTGAATTACGAATTCCCAAATATAAACTACAAATTCAGTTCCAATTCCAACGCAACTAACCTAACTTTAATTCTGTATGAAAACGTAAGTAAAAGTTGAACCTGTTGCCAGCCCTACGCCCATTTTCCTCCAACGCCAAGACCACGCTTGGTATTTTTGTTCTTCCCTTTACTTTTGTTTGTGTATGTGATGAGATGAGAAAATAATATGTGAGAGAAAGGAAAAGTTTTCTCTCCATTGTTCAAACTTTCGTATTTCTGACACACCTGGGTGAGATTCCTTTTTATTCCCTAAAAATAGTCTTCCTTTTGTCTAGTCCACAAATCATTGTCATCATTTTTCAACATCTTCGGAGTCTCTTAAATTTGATGGGAAGTAGATGGGTCTTGGCCTCAGACGTCGTCTGTTGTTTTACTCAACGGAGACGTGTGGCTCATTCAAGGGAATCAAATCAACCCAACGAGGAACCGCAGTATCAATGCTATTTTTCCAACAGTTATTTTCATAAGACATTTATCTTCCTTCCACTTCGCCTGTTGAATTAAGCCTTTATTATTGGACCTAAGCCGTTATTTCGGAGATATCCTCTGGTTCAAATATTTTAAGCTCTTTGCTGCGGTTTCAAAATTTGCTCCGAGTCAATCTGCAAATTATACATTTTTGATCGAACGATGTGTGGGTTCGATCGAAAAGATTTTCAAAAATTTAGACATAAAAGTCGTTGAATTTAAAACATGTATGCTTATTGATCCGCCAGCCATATTCCCGACATTTTTTACGGTAGAATTGACATTTTTTGCAAAATTGGAACGATAGCATGCCTCATTTTGACATTTGATTTGGGTGGGAATCTATTGCTTATTATATATTCCTTTTGACTTGTCATATTTCCTGCGTGTACAACGAATACCAGTGCTGGCACCTGACAATTATGTCGTGTTTGTGAATACTTTCTCCACTCAACATGACATATTCCTATAAATTGAACATGCTATCCAAGACGTTGCGGAAAATCGAGTAAGAAGCATAATTTGAAATCGGCGTAGAGAAAATTTTTGCATTTTTGTAAAATATTAACACACTCGGGATTAATTTTCCGGACATCGGTTTGCAGAAGTGCCGTTGAGCTAGGAACATGACTCATATTTAATGCAACTTCAGAAGTCTGTTAGTCTGTTGTGGTGTACACCACCGAATCCATCATCCTTCTCCGAATGAAAGTGGCACTTTATCATGAGAACGTAAACTTCAAAAACCTGAATAAATTCCAAGTGCAGACTATTTCTTATATTTAATTGTCTTCGTCCCGTATCCAGAAAAGCCAGGCTTTTAGAGGACCTCCTTCCTGTCACCGTTTGATTAATAAATATGGGTTCATTTATCAAATATTTGCTTATAAACACCAAGATTAGTCCAAGTGCTCAACAGCTATGTCTAACTAAAACCAAATACTACATACAGTATGTGTATAGTATGAATATCCATACCAACAGCTACAACTAGTAGTTGTAGGTTAGAGCCAGAAGCTTCTTGCAGAAGCCATTAATCCTAAAAGCTTCATCTTTTTCTATTTCGCTTTCTCTATTCAAATCCTGTCGATCAATATGTTTATGTAACGCAAAGGATATTGTTGTGGTGGCACGGTGGTGAAGCACTTGAATTTCACTCTTCGTTAACGGAAATATGGACTTTCTCCGGAATAGTGAGCGTACCTTTTACCAGCTCGTTCCTTATTTAATCTGACATGCCAAAAATAATCAATGGATTTGAATTTGGGATCTAGAACGATTCCAAATCTTAATTTTAATGCCCTTTAAATTTGCATAAGGCGTTATTTGTATCTGCTAAGAAAAATCCTGCAATCTAATTGGAAGAACGGATTTGAAAATATGCGCAATTCGAATTCTTTTGAATTTTTAAAATAAGGTTGGTTTTGAATTCTAGAGAATTTTATCAAACATTAACAAAGTTGGTCATTCCAACACTAATAATTTTTAGGTCAAATACGAGCGCAACGCACAAGGCTTATCTCTGAGCCTGTCAGGTTGCAAATCTGAACCGTTGTCTATTAAAATCGTCGACCAGTCTACTACGCGAACTGTCTCCTCCAAATTACATATTGTCTTGTCATGAGATGACAACATCTTAGCGGCTCCATGTCAGCTAAAAAGCAAGACATGTCCATTAGAAGTAGCCACAAAAGCCATGATTTCCTATTCTGGAACGGATATTGGATGCCAGCCGAAGGGTCCTCTGCTACCTGGTGGGAACGTAAAGTGAGCTCCTTAAAATTCAAAAACGTGTTGTCGTAGTTTGGACACAAAGACCCATCCTCTAGGGAAGGAGTCCAGACATGTCAGTTCCAGCACCGACGGTTTGCGTTCTGAGTCCCTATTGTGTTTTTCAGTAAAATAATGGAATAAGGACTGAGTGGCAGACAACACGTGTTTTCTTGGACTGAAGTCCACTCGACTCGTGGAAAATATTGTCTTCGTCGGCCTTGAAATTTCATCAGAATGCTATTGGGCAAATGCAATTCTTCCATAGAAGTTATGGCTACTGATATTGATCCGGGTACACAAGGATTGACACACAAATAAAGTACCGCTTCATGACAAATAGGCGGGTCTCTTTAATATTAGAGTCGAGGCATTCTTATCTCCAGCTTTTTCTTTGCTTCGTTTCCAATTGAGAATAAGAATTCGGTTCAATAATGTATACACAAGCAACAGCTACATACATACTACGAAACGAAGCACACTGAGTCGAGTTTTCTTCAAGTTAAGGCGCTTCCTTGGAAGCTTTCTATACGTACATGTTCATGTAAGAAGCTGTGCAATCTAAGACCAATGTTCTTTTCAAAAATTCCATAATTCCCTCTTTTCCTACAGTTCAGTCTTCCGAAATAATGTTTTGGGAAAAAACTGTCCGCACCCGCACACATGGTCATGAACATGAGGTTGGTCGATGCTGGGCAGCCAAGTGTGAGGACGTTTTCTCATGCGGGCGGCCGGCGTGTTCATACGTCTTTGAACAGGGGGGATTTTGAAATTAAAACTCTAGTTCTGGACTTATGATATAGGTTTAGCGCAGAAATTTATTTAAAAATGACACATGGTAAGCGCAGAAATTGATATTAAAATAATATTTCGATTCTTTTTAGTAAGCCAAAGAAATTTTTATTTACTTTGCTTTTGGTTACATCTAACCAGAAAGGTGTAGTATGGCAGTTTTAGACACGGTACCGGAGGTATGTCGTAATATCACCAACGAAAAGATTGAATATTCCCGCAGTTGGTACGTGGGTGGGAAGTGATTTACAACCGAAGCCATGCCCTGTGAGGCCTACATACTGCCGCTACTGCTAAGTGAAAGCAAAAGTAAAGTAAATTCGCATCTCCTTAATCAAGACATATCCGCTGGAAGGAGCTTTCGATTTGTTTCTGATATTTCGAACCGATGGGAAAGCTCGTTGGCCAAATAAAAATGATGTTGATTTAGAAGAGTGATCCTTGCAGCAGCTTCAATTTTTCTTTAAATGAAAATTTTTGAAGCAAAGCAATTTTTCTTATGTCTTCACGATAAATGTCGATATGACCATTCTTCATTCTTCCTATGTAATCCTATTTTTACCGGAAAAAGTTACACTGTTTGAACTGCGTGTGTTTAATTTTTCTTTAAAAAATCCTCCAATATGTAATTTACCGAAGTGGTAGGAGGTTACACTTTTTGAATTCCGGTTGTTTAATTTTCGTGTAAAAAAACCTCTCATGTGTGAAAAAAGCATATGTAAAAAAACATATTGTATCAATCATCCTATATAATTCTATTTTTTACCGGAGTGGTAGGAGGTTACACTGTTTGAACTACTTAATTTTATTTTAAAAAACCTTTCATATATAAAAAACATATGTAAAAAACCATATTGTATCAATCATTCTATGTTGTCCTATTTATACCAGAGTGGTAGGAAGTTACACTGTTTCAATTACATTTTTTAAATTTTTGTTTAAAAAACCTCCCATATGTAAAAAAAATATTATATTAGTGATCCTAATGTTATCCTATTTTTGCCAGAGTGGTAGGAGGTTACACTGTTTGAAATACATTTTTTAAATTTTTGTTTAAAAAACCTCCCATATGTAAAAAAATTATTATATTAGTGATCCTAATGTAATCCTATTTTACCAGTGTGGTAGGAGGTTAGACTGTATGAACTACGTTTGCTTAATTTTGCTTAACAAAACGTCCTACAGTCATATGTCAAAAACCTCTATTATGTCATTAGTCATTATATTTGAAGGTGAATTTAAGTTTTGCGCGACAGATTGGATTTTTAAACATGACACCAAATATGCAAATGGTAAGATCGAAATGGGAGACACGTGTTTGTGAAGGACAGGAGGTGGAAGGACAGTGGAGGAGACTCTGGTGACTCGTGGCTGAACTAGCCGTTCCCAGTTTTGGCTGATGGGAGGAAAGGAAGTGAAAGGAGCAATATTTCATTTGGTCCCAGCCCCGTGCGTGATTGATGGAGAAAGTCGGAATGGAAGTGAGTGAGGCTGTAGAGACGGGATAGAGACGAGGAGAAGGAAGAAGGGTGAGTTTGAGAGGGAGGTAAAAGGTTTTGTGCTGTGTGGCAGACGGGTGAGGACATGTGTCAAGTTGGGAAGGACTCAGGTCTGCGGACTGCGGACGGACCAACAAAGGGTTTCACAGACGGAAGCACATCTAATTTATAAGATGCAATTCAAGACGCGTGCCGAGGACGGGTCGAGACAATGAAAGAACGGAAGTCATAACGACAGAGAGCGACAAGTAGAAATGACGAGCATCAACGGGACTGGGCAGATTACACATTAATATCGCATGGCTGACTGAAGCCAGATTCAAGACGTTTCATCTCCACTTGCCCTCCAGCTACAAGTCCAAATACTCTCCTTGACTCCGTAACCCAACCCTAAAAAGTCCCCGCAGGAACTTAAGAAGGAGGTAATTTAAATACCGTGTGAAGTGAGCCCAAATTCCGATATGATCTCTTGTGCTACCAATATTTACCAAACAAACAAAAGGTGTAATATACCTCTGTCTGTAGAGAAAAAACCGGGGTTTCTAGTATGCACAGGATCAGATTTATGAGGTAAACAATCGTTGAATCAAGCAGCAGAACTACACATAAGGGTTGACATGAAGTAAATTAAGTGGTTTCCGGTATATTCCGATATGATTCATTGGCATTCGGAGCAAATAAAAATAGTCCGCCTTATAGAAGCATGATTTTAATATAATCCGGTAAAAATTCAGAAGAATTGAATGGAAAATCAAAAGAATCTGAGACAAAAATTAAAAATCTGGTTGGAAAATCTTAATTTACATAAAAATCCCGAATATTCCGTTAGAAATTCAATATGATTGGGTCAAAATCAGAATATTCAGATAAAAAAATCAAAAGATTAATAAATCAAGATTTGGATAAAAATTCAAAAGATTTGGAATAAAAAGTAAAAAAAAATGTTAATTAAAATAATTGAATAAAAATTCAAAATTTGTGGATAGAGAAGCAAGAATTCCAAAAGAATTGAGTGAAAACGAAAATGTTCGGATAGAACAATTTATAAAGCCTCAAAAATCGATATATCGGTACATCATAAGTTAGCATTACAAAACATGTCCGGCATGAAAACCAAAAAAGCTGATATTTTCGAACATTGACATCAATTCGGCACAACGGTTTAGTATGCTGCATTAAAGATATGCAATATTGCCATAGGCCTTTCACTTTTACATTTTCCCTGTAATTTGAAATAACTTTGATTTATTCAAGCATATCAATCCAGCTAACCAAATCAAAACTAAAGAGGAATATTTTTCAGATGGAAAATTCCTATTTGCTTTAGGCTATATTATGTGGCTAATCAAGCTAAAGCAAGCCAATCCAAGGGTCATGTCAGTGTGTAATTTTTTCGCATGAACTAGCATGAAATTCGAATTTATTTCCACTATTTAAATTTTGGAAATTACAAATACAGTTTTCAATCATAATCATGGTAAAGCCAATGGGAGACGATGGAATGTCAGTTTTTTATATTCTAGCGTTAATATCTAATCGAAAATTTCCTCTGGCATCTGGGGTATAATATTGTTAATTTTTAAATTATACTTTGAGATGAGCTGAGCTGCCTTTCCCGCGCCACAAAACAGAAGTGTACTTTGAGCAGCTACTTTAATGAAATTAATCTATTTCGATATTATCAAGCTGCCTCTTTGCATTAGCTCATCGTCTCAATCTCAATCTCAATGTTCAACATGAAGGAGAAAAATGAAATGAAAAATCCATATAAATGTATCAACAATAGTTGTACTGGAAAATTTAAATTTACCATTTAATCTGCTCATATTTTTTATCCTATTACGCAAACAATTTCCATCACCGGGAAAGGAATTATAATATTCTGAACTTTCTTTGAATTCAAACTGTGGGAGTAGGCTTAGCTCATTTGTGCAGACGAGAGACGAGCACGAGTAGGCGTTCTGCATTATTTAATTTTAATTCATCCCAACTTTGTATTGAAGCACATAATGTGATGCTTCCGCC
>JAQFYU010001659.1:0-14071 GCA_034694905.1 Ceratophysella granulata
TGGCACGTGACATAAAGTTCAATAATCGAATATAAATATTTTGATCTTTCCAATTGTCAATATTTTTTATATCTACCTCATATTTTTGGCTTTCTAGGTAAATAACATACATTTTTTAAAATTGTTTTTTTTTGAATGCATAAAATTCGAAGATTAATTCACCTCGTTGAAAAAAATATAGAGTGACATTCGTGCATCGATTTTCATTTCGAAAATCTTAAAAGTGTGCTAATAGAAGACCAGCTCCACTCAAAACTCCAATCACCTAAAATATTTAAGGTAAAATCATTTCAATAGATTTCCGAGACCATTAACGAAGTCCATGTAGAATCCATACCTTGGGATTTTGTTCCAGTCTTCGTGTTGCGGTTATTTTCCTGTTTCCATGATTTTGATGGTGCAAATATCCTGTTCGTGTAACGTTAATTTTCCTGTAGCAATTTTCTCGAGTTGCGATTTTCATGTTGCGGTAATTGTTTATAGTTGCATTCTGCTTTTGTAATTTTCGAATTGTGGTAATATCCCTGTTTTGGTTTTCGTGTTACGGTTTGTGGTAATATTCCTGTTCCGGTTTTCGTGTTTCGGAAATTTTTCTGTTTTCATTTGATAGTGCAAATATCCTGTTCTAGTAACGGTAATTTTCCTGTTGCGATTTTCGTGTTGCGTTAATTTTCCTGTTCGGGTTTTCTTATTCCGGTGATCGTGTTTCGACAATATTTTATGTTGCGCTTTTTCGTGTTGCAATAATATCCATATTCAGGCTTTCGTGTTTCAATAATTTTCCTGTTCCGATCGGGTAGCGAGTATGTTGTGTTGCGATTCTGATCTGCTGCTGCTGAGAACATCAGAAAGTGATTATTTTCGTCCAATATTGTAAGGGCGCGCTTAGCGTTTAGTCTGTAAAGTAAGATGATAGGGAGATGTGAACCCTGTCAAACCATTACTAAATCAATTCCTACAACGTGAAAACAAATAGCCTTAGTTAAATTAACTTTTCCGAAACTAAACAACCAATTTTGGTGACGTTCTAAGTCGACGCCGTGTCTTTGAGTACAAAATGCAATTTCCACTCCAACATTAGCTTGATGGATGTGTAGAAACGGATATAAAGCAATTGTGCTGCTGAGATCCTGGCCTCTTACTCCAGTTCCACTTCGTGACACCAAAATTCGTACATGTAGCATAGAAAGGAGAGGGGCTTAATTTTCTTTTGCAACGTCGGCTTTTGGCAAAAAAAGAAGGGAAGTTTTCCAAACTGAGCAGTATTGGAGAGGCTAAGGGCTGAGTAGGTGCTTGTTGTGGTTCTGCTGATTAGTGAGCAGGAGCTCTGTGTATGTGGTTGGCGAATTTGTGCTTTACCTCAAGTATCGAATTCCCTTTTGTCCATTATCTTGTCAGGATCTTGAGATGGAGAGATAGGTTTCAAGTTCTAGAAATTGAACCTTAAGGGAGTTCTGATGAGGTTTCCTTTCCCCTTGTCTCCCGCCCCAACAACGTAATAAGACTCTTGATAACCAAAATAGACAAGGAATCATGCACACGAACATGAGCCCTGTTCCTTTGCCCTTCTTCCTGATGACTCAACTATGTGCATATCAAATGTCTAATAGCTTCCCGATTGGATTGCGTGTTTGGTCTTTGGGAACTACTTCAGCTCTAGCCCGCTCAGCTCGTGCTACCAATATTTATCATCCTGTGAGGAACTCCTATTTTCCATTCGGATTGTGGATGAACCAGAACAGTCAATTTTCTGGTCATGCTTTGACTATTAACTTTTTAATCGTTTTATTGCTTAGAATGTAGAGCAGTAAAAACAAAGTGGTTTTGAGTTCTTCAACTGATTAATTTGCGGAGCAAGTAAAAGTATAAGCAATTTTTGTTATTAAAAGTGCTCTAGACACTTCTGTTTCGAGCCTCAAATCTCCAATTAGGCATTAGGCATGCAATCTTGAATTTTTTGATCGTTTAAACCAACAAATGTAGTCAAATAAATGACTAGTTTGTTAAAGGTTTGAAATAAAAAATGTGTTGACGATTTAACTGCTCGTATGGTTTAAAACATAAAATACCAAATTAATAATAATATAATTTCGACCTATTGACAAATCGTTTGTCAATCAAAGTTGGGGGATGGTAACATTCGTACAAAACTTGCAAAATAGCAATTTGCCAATACTTAACATATGGACAGAAATGGAAAACATTGATGTTTTGAAACCATGAAATCATATGACATTTAAAACCACATTACTCTTAAATCTAGCCTGAATTTTTAATTAAATTATTAAATAATTATTATTATTAATTAATTATTTTTAATTTAATTAAATCTTAATAGTACGAAATATTAGTAGTACCAAATTGACAAAAAATATTCCATGGCATAACACAAGGCAACAATAGGAACTTTTAGACCTCAATTTTTAAAAATATTATTGATCTATCGTATTTTCCTCTCTTCTTTTGGGAAGAGAGATTTATTTATCTTATTTTTGCCAATCTAGTTTTTGCCAATTTCATCTAATTATCAACTGATAGTGTTTCCTGACCAAAGTTTAACAGAAATTGGCCGTTCTTTTTCTTTACTCTTTTCTAAATTAAACCTTGACTTTAGCTAATTATATTTAAGTCCCTTTTCAAAATTCCAATCGGTTATTTTGAGTCGATGAACGAATTTTGTCATAGGTATGATTTGATAAAAGGCATGCCAATAAATTTTATAATAACCTGCGTTCTAACATATTTATCTATGTTAAAATATATCATGCAAGGTGGGTTTATATAAAATTTGCATTAAAAGTCTGAAATCCACATATTTTCTACAAATTACCCGAAATCCGTTCCAATTTTTTTAAAACCATATTCGTTTTACATTCAAAGAAGCACCCAGGACAGCAAATCGAAATTTTGACCACACTGAAATGTCAAAGCTTGCTTATACGTATATGCAGATATTGATATGGAGTGTGGAATGTCCATGTTTTTCGACCCTTTTTGACTTTACCAATGCGAACCCCTGTTCCCGAATGACACATTGTAAGCAAGCTGTTTCTATAAACCTGGACCTGGTGCAACTCTTGTGGAATAATCCTGACTGAACTACTGATCATCAAAAAGCTCATTTGAGCCATTTACTGTTGACTGTTGTTTTCATTTCGACTTAAATGTCAACCTATTTATACATGCTCTGTCATTATTACTTTCTGCTGTTTACACACTCTTTCGACTCGAGAGACCTTCTCTGTCTGCTCTTGAAATGCGATCTGCGAAAGGTTCCATGTGTGTAGAGAGGCGAGACAGAACGGGCGGAAAGGCATCATAATAAAAAATGCAAATTCCGCTCTCCCCTTCATCAAATGAAAGAGGAACGAAGGCCTTTGGTTCCTTTCAAAATAATTTAGAGAGGGATTTCGTATTTGTATGAAAGTTGGGGAAAAAGGGGTTATGGGAGAATCCTTCTTAATACTCTCGAGCTTAATAGGTTTGTCTCTTCACTAATAGTAGCTGGCTTAGTTTATTATTAAAAATTAATGCCGTTGATGGAAGGTAGAGGTTTAATAATGCCATGGCACTGAACTCGGCTGGTTATGGTCTGCGGGATTCTCAAAGTACTACTTTGTTTGATGTAATCTCGACTAGTTTGAATGTACAATTTATTACGCTCGTAATAGACGGAGTAGACGGTGCATATTAAGCGCAGACGGGCGGTAAATCTCCAGTCTTTATGGAACAACATGGAAAGTAATGGAAACTGGGATTTTCACTTCAAAGTGAGCTTCCTTTTATCCGTGCACGAGGTTTCAGGAAGTATCCGGACACAATCTCAGTTCCTGATGGGCTCTACCTGTACACATTAATGTGCTTTCACGCTGCATTCTTCAAAATTAACGATTTTGCATGAATACTCCGGTAGGCAAATGAGCTTTATAAATATCATATAGAATCTACAGTCTTGATTATGTACAATACAAGGTACGTTTAATAAGTTCGAACAACTCTATACGCGAGGTTCATGTTAATGCAGATACTTGAATTTCACTTATTTTATCTTTCCAGGAAAAATACATATTGCTCAATAATATCTCAAATACAGAATACACATTAATTCTGAGTGAAAAGCAGTTCACATCATTTTTAGCAAAAAATATGATTAAAACTAGATTTTTTTTGTAAAAGAAAGTAATAATTTTTTACTATTGCATGTACCTTTCAAATACTGTAATGTTGCCGGAATTAAGTTCACTAGTTCATTGAATATTGTCAGAACTGAGGTTTACATCTTCATGCAGTATACCTAACTCAGAAAATTATTAATATCCTGGTTTTAATTTTTAATTTTTGGCTTAATTTTGTTAATTTCATTTCTTTTTTAATGTTCAAAAAAAATTCATGTAAATATGTGGGATTCATTCGTTGAAGTAATCAAAAACGCAAGCACAGCCTGTTTCATAAATTGAGCTACATTTTGACTATTGGCATTGCAACGAAACAAATTCCTTAATGTTTATGCTACAGCCGACTCTTCTCTTGTCCTACTATCTTATACACTATATGGTAGCTTACATTCTAGTCGATCGACGGTCATGCCATAGAAAGCAACATACTTGTGGAAGGACGATAGCATATGCTTCAATATAAAATTTGTCAAACCGTAAACAAGGGGGTTCCCGAATTATGAGACAAGCTGTATGTGCAAAGCATGGTCAGAGGTTATGGAGGGCAATTAACGGGCAACACGGCAATACAGAGCAACTATTTGCAAATTGCAAATTCTACAGTTTGACATCTGAAATTAAGTTCATAGGGAGTGTGAAACATAAATGCAAGCGAAAAAACTGAAAATGAATTAATTTTGTTGTTAATTTTATAGCATTTCCAGGACGCATCATTTTAGAATGCAGTATTAGTATTGACGTATTGAAAATTCGGCATTTGTTCGTCTCAATCAACAAAAGTTCCTAAACCGAGGTTGCCATTTAATAGAGGCACCTTTAATAAGCTGGATATTTAATAAAACCAATTTTGTTTTATTCTTCGCTTTAAACATTTTTGAAAACCATATGAAAAGATTCGTTAAATCCTTAGCTCACCTTGTATGTATTTTAATTTCAATGTATTTCCTTCATATCATTGCTACAAAATCAGCATCAATTGTATGACTCTACTTTTGAGAAGTCGAGTCAAAGCCAGACGAAATTCAATTGTAAATTAGATATGTTAAAAAATTGTTATTTGCCAAATTTTAAACATTAAAATTTCTAAATGATTTTTTGTTCTTTGGAATTCTAGCTAAGAACTAAATTCATAGATATCAAATTACTTTTAGTTGGAAATGCTGACAATCAATTAAATATATCAATTATTGAATGAACAGCAAATGTCCAAATTAAAAGCCGGGTTTTCTGATAAACTGGCATTTCGAGTGCTGCATACAGAATTACGTAACATGTAGAAATGTGCCAATGGAGGATCTGAAAGGCCGGGTGTCATAGAATCTGTACTCGCAATTAGATTGATTAGTTGTAGAAGGAATGAAGTAGGAGAGAGTCAATTAGGCCAAGTGCCCTTGGATCCGATTAGGGAGAGAGTCGTTGAGTAGTTTGTGGAATTATTGGTAGAAATGGGCTGATGAGCTGGAGACGAGAGACGGACTTCTGCTCAAAACCTGTTTGAGATGTGTTTGGGTTGAGTGGATTCTGGAGTGGTTTTCTCTAATTCTTCGTGTGGCGAAGGTGCGAGAGAGTGAAAATTATGAAGAGACTCAGTAATATTAGGCAAAGTGATCTGGGCCCAAGAAACTTCCGATACTTTTCCTTCAAGTGGAGAGACTGCAAACTGAACACAAACTTTCTTATTTATTCTCCGCTTCAAGAAAGTTGGGACTTTCCACTTCCGTCACTCTCTGAAGCCTGCTACCATTAGGAGGCATGGACTCAACTTTTAAATTCTCTCAAGTGGGACTGAGCAGAAATGCTCCCTCCACTCAAAATGATATCTCCAGGTGTAATCATGGTCTCTAGGAACCTTCCCTTTAATCTTCCTGCCCGCTGACACTCAAGATTACCAGATATGACCAAGCACATTCGGAGAAACTCTCAAGCACGCTTATTAGAGACTGGAATGCCTTGGACCTCAAATATTGTTCTTAACTTTTCTCTTCCATTTCTTTTTAAAAATGGAATTTGTCAGATGGTGAAAGCTGGTCTCAGCAGTATTTTGAATTGACCTTGAAATATTCCTATCTAACACTATGGACCTCTAAGTCAAAGAAGTGTGCAATGATTTGTCCTAATTGTAGTTTAATAGAAAAAAACTGAAAATAGAATTATTCAAAACTTTACGTAATTAATTAGTTCTCAGCGCCAGAAAACACACATAACTCTACAGATCAAATTTGCGTGTCAATGTTGGCGAATCCTGAAATGTGAAAACAGAGAAATATGAAAACATCAGACAAACAAAACAGACTTCGAGACAACTTGTGCAGGAATGCAACCTTATGTGTAAAAGATAATTATAATGCATATTTTTGTGTAATTTGAGGCTACAGTGCATATTTTCATATTCTTATAGTTTTGCTATTTTGAAGTTATTTTGACACTATTTGAAGGTAATTCTTATATTATGCTGGTGTCCTATCCCAAAAATGTGTACTTCAGTGGTTTTTGACAAACTCTTGTTTTGGATTTTAAAACATTTTCGCAGCTTCATATCATTTGATATGTTCAAAACAAATGATTTTCTGATGCTTGACTCACTCTGTTACTACAAATGTCAAACGTTCACGCTCTATAAATGGAAATTCTTATTTTTGCAGAAAAACTGGCTTTCCTACGTACTTTAGCGCGAAAACTGGCCTCTTCCTCCATATTTAGTGCATATTTGAACAGGTTTCTCATGCCTATGTGACTTTCCTTACTAGTGACCTAAACTAGCATATCATCACCCATTCTAACCTGTTTTAAGGCAGGACAATTAATCTCAAAACTCAAAACCCATCTTAACGGTTTCAGCTTCAAGCAGATCTCTTTAAAAATGAATTAACAAACTCCAAAATTGCAGATTTTCAGAGCCTTAAGCCTATTGGTTGGATTTAAATTACTGAACTTCATCCTACCATCCGAATTTCCATCTGAAACAGATCCGAAATGGAAATCTCGTGCAGAGCGGAGTATCCCATGTGTTTCCTGAGCCGGGAGGTCGGTGGCGGTGGCAGTGGCAGGAGGGCGACTTTCCCCTGTTCCTCTTCTGTCTTCTGCTCATCTACCCTCAACCCTCCGCCTTGGCCGTGTGGCTGTGGTCCTGGAAGGCAGGCCTGGTCTCCGTCACTCCTGCGTTTTACAGAGAGAGAGAGAGAGAGGCTGTTGGGTGCTAGTGCTGGAGAAGGGGAAAAAGCATGTTGGGCGCCTCGTAGTTAACTTAATATAGTAAGGCTCTCCAGACCTTCCTCCCTAGTCGTCGAGTGAAAGAAGAACAGTTCGGATCGATGGGTCTTAGGAAGGAACAGGGCTAGGGTTGGAGTAGAACGGGTAGCAGAGCTCAGTCTGAACCACGACCTCGTGGCCGTACGTCCTCAACTGTCCCGTCATCTACATACCATCTACCCCCTTCCTCACTGATTACAACCAAAATTCCAAATCTACATTCCAAACTGAACTCGAGAATTTTGATTAGAAGAAATGGTTGAGAGCTCGGCCAGTTCCTGGTAGCTCATCTCAATCCCTCCTGATTATTATTTTTTTTCCTTTTTGTGAAGACAAAACATTGGAGTTTGTTGAAAAATCCTCCAAGGATTTCTCTCACTGGACTTTTACTCTTCTTTATTCTCTGGCCCCAACAACTCTCCATTCTCATTTCTGTCACGATAAACTTGGGTGAAACTGTGTGGGTACGAGGAGAAAGGGGTTGGTTTACTCAATTCCCAGACTTATTGTTCCGTCTCATCTATAAATCCGCTACTACAATAGCCTTCTCCTAACAACAACAACACAACTTTCTTCTCTTTCTCCTTCGTTGAACGGACGAACGGAGGTTTCCGGTAGAGGTTCCGTGAAAAGCAAAAGGATTTTTTTTTGGGGGGACTTATGATTCATTCAGTTGGTGGAGGTTGTTGGGAGTAGACAGCACTCCAGGTTTCTCAATTAGCGGAAATGGCGAGTCGAAAAAGTCGAATTGACTGGATTGCTTTGGCCAGCTGTAGTTTGGCTACTACGGTCTATCTCAATTCGCTTAAAGCTGGATTCGTCTATGATGACAGGTAAGGCTTTTATATTTTTGATAATCCTATTCGGAATCAACCATATCCACGTCGATGTTCAAATTCTTGGTATTATCCAGAATATTTAGAAAAAACGAATATATTGTCAAATTTTGAGACAAGAATGTGTTTTTAAGCCAGCATTTGTAAATTACAACCTGACATCCTGACAGTAGTTTGATTTTAGCTGAAATTACTTCCATTTTTGGTAAAATAACTGAATTTTGTAACAGAAACGTGGTCTACTTTTCCTTATTTCTTTGTTTTTTTGATACACGCCTTTTATTTCGAATTTTGTGCAAGTCCCGCTTATCGCGGTTGGTTTCTTCAAAGCAGTTTTGAGCTACAATTTGAAGGATACGATTTAGTTTCACCGAAGAATGCAATGATCTAAATTCCACCGTAAAAATAACGAATTTGAAAGCCGAAATCTTAGTTGAACGCACATTTTCTTCGCACATTCCAGAACTGATTGAGCAAAACCTTACCTAACCTAACCTAGAATAGCCTAATCTAACCCAACATCGTAATTCAAAAAGTTCTTCGGCGAGTATGTCGTAATTTGTCATTTTACGGTGAAACCAAATTATTTTGAGGTGAAAGTTAGATATTTATGAAACGAGGGTTGTCTCATGGAAAACGAAAATTTTTATTTCGCTCATAACTCAGGTGATGGGAGTAGATTACCAATAATTGAGCTGAAATTTCCAGCATAGACGGAGGCATGACTTTTCTAGGCTTTTGAGAAAAAATCGATTAAGAATATTGCTACAGTCGAGCTCTATGGCTTTTTAAGTAAAAACATAAAGATTTCAAAATTTTTACTCTACAATATGACTTGATCCACAAAATTAATTTTATTGATTTTTCGCTGTTAGAATTTTGTAACCACAACCACAAGTGTATGGCCTTAAGCTAATACGATTTTAAGCATTATGAGATATTTGAATGGGTCCAAGTTCAGCAATTCCTATTAAGAAATTTTTTAAACACATGGTACACCAACCTATTTTGGGATGAGAAGTTAGCTATTTGCAGTGAGATGAATATTGGGCCAATTTTATTTTAATTCAGTACGCATGTGTGTGATCTACATTTCTGGATGTAGTGCTTATTGCTTCGTGCCCTGTTAAACACTATGTAGATCAAAATATTCGGTACAGCTTGAGATCTACAAAAAGTGAGTTTAGATGTGACACCCGGGCCTTGGACTAAGTTCTAAGTTGGAAAGTGGAAAAGGACCATCTGTCCCTCCTTCCATTTCACTTTCTCATTTTTTTCTGGAAGAAAACGTGACGACTGGGTTGACAGTTTGACTTTATGTCATAAGTAGTTTTTTTTGGAAGGGAAATGTACGTTTTGATACTGGGAAGAAGTAGCGACTGCTGGTCGTTTGGACCGCTTTCTTCTTCTGTCCCTCCTGGCCTCCTCTCGCCTCTCTCCACGTTGAGTAACATCCATCTTCATCTAAAAAGTTTTGTAGCATTTTGCAACTCATAAGTCAAACAGGTGGTCCGGTCTCTCTCCCCTCCTTTCTCCCTTCCAAAAAAGAAATGGGCTTTTCCTTAAACAACTTTGTTCTGGGGAAAGGGTCTTTGGTCGGTGCAGAAGGCTCATCCTCAACTTGTACATACTTTGGGATGAGTTGGAAAGTGAGTTGGAACATTTGGAAGAAGCACAAGTCCAGAGTTCTCCCGAGTTTTGCACAACTTTCAACTTGGACGCTCACTTTCTCACTTCTCGTGCCAAAATTCAGAGTGACGGGGTGAGTATTGCACTAGGGACTTGGAAGAAGATCATAACCCCATTTACAGACTTCTCGCCAGAGTAGAGGCTCGGTTTGACTCAGGAACGAACCGTCTATTGAATGATAGCAAGAGAAAATTGAATGCTACTTTACTGTATCTCTCTGAATGGCTGAATGAATGGTTGTACTGTAAATGGGAAAGACTCCAATTCAGCTTTCCATGCCGTTTCTTGATGCATATATTTGAAGTTTTGTAATTTCAGGAATGTACAAGCAGGCACTGTTCGTCAAAATGCAATATTTCAGCTAAAATGCTCGGTTCCATATGTCCCGTAAAACGATCCAAAATTGCATCAAAATATGTAGCAAAAACAGTATATATTTGCGAAAATACGAATTTGAAATTAAAAAAATGTAAATGCTTCGTACGTACAAATAAAGCCCAGTCAGCTAGGTTGAAAGAACTCTATAAATGTAGAAAAGCGTCAAATTGCAATCAAATCTCAAAAATTTGAAATTCCAAGCCAATGTTAACGAAAAACAACAACCTGCAAAACGTTCAAATAGAAAACTAATGGGATACAAAGCTAATAGGAATAGAAAACCACTCTCAGAAAGTGTAAAAATATGTTAAAAACATCAAAATATGCAAATATACAGTAAAATCTTAAAACGAGCAAATAGCAGGACTACAGCTGGATATTGAACCTAGGCCATTGTGAATCGTTGAGATATAAAATTTTAAAATCTGGATAAATCTTAAAATCATGATTTTACCCCCTGACATGAAGTAGCTGCTAAAACAAATTTAGTGTAGGGCATAATTTATAAATAATTTGTGCAAATCTGGGTCAGGTAGTCATTACCCGAAAGCTTATACGGTGATTAACCACGACTTTTACATCAGAATGCCTTGAATTGATTCTACAACATTTTCAATAATAATTTTTGCTACATTTCAAACCAGCGTTTAGATTATTAATTGCATTCCATTCGAATGTAGAAGCTGGAACTCGTGGTTTACTGTCGGTACCTGCAATTCCGATCTCACAACAGTATTTCATCTCATTTTTCAATTGTTAAATTCTGGATTTGCTATAATTTGCTGTTCTTCACAAGTTTTGCAATTCTCTGTAGTGAAATGGTTCCAAAGTCAGTATTTATAGTTGGCGGTAGGAAAGTAGGCTTAGAAGTACCTAGTTTTGAGTCACTCGAACTGAAGTAGGTCTTGAAATAGTGGGAAATACTTCGTTTCATGTTTCATGTGTACTCCAAAGCCCATTTTCTCCTTTCGGAAGTAGGAACAGAAAGTGTGCATATAGGGGTTTAGATGGAATGGGAAGTGCGTAGTCAGTTCAGTGGAACAACGTGGTTGGGAATGGTGGTGTGGCAGGAAAGTGACGAGTTAGGCCTAGTAGGGAAGGAAGCTCCGTCGTTTCAATTCCGTCTCCAAATCCGTGGGATTGGTAGAGTTGTTGGTGTGCTGGAACTAAGCGCGCCATCATGTACTGATGCGTCTTGGGTAAGTCTTAGCCCTCCTATCTGTCCTTCTATGCCGAATCGATAAAAGGAAACTATTTTTCTGAGAACCACTTACCACCATACTTTCTTTTGTTGTTCTCTCAGCATCAAGTTGGATTAAAGGAGTCCATTCATGCAGGAACAGAACGGGGACTCACTTTCCTTCCTAATTAAATGGAGGGTTCCAGCGGAAGGCAAGAGAGCTTTTCAAATAGACACAACTTCCCCAAACCAAGACCCAGCAACAACCACATATTTACCAACTTGTCACCCAACAATCCACTGCCAAGCACTGATCTCTTGTGTATATGACATCTATCAAATGTCGAATTCAATATGGGATATTAGACAGTTTGTGAAATGCCTGGTGTTTTAGGCAATTCCTTTTTTATACGCTTAACAAGCGAAACATTAATGTGAATTAATTCCTGGGGGGGGGGGGACAACTAAATTTCTAGGGTGAAATGTGTAACATATTAAGGCGATTCACGAGACAGCTGATTATTTGGGCAAGTTGGTTTTGCTAGGAGAGCATGGGAGACGAGTTTGCGAAGGCCTTCGCAAATGTGCGCAGCTCGGAGGGATGTATCGGCTGATTATTTGGGCAAATCTGATTCTCTTGGTCTTCTCCCGAATGTATATTGAACTCCTGAGCCTGAAGGGCGGGGGTTTTCATTAATTCAAATGTTATCATATTTTGAAAGTTTGAGCGCGATTCTATATGAGCAAAGTTTCGCATAATCAATTCGACAAAAAGATCTCTTCACGAGAATTGTTCGCAAATTTGCTCAATTTTTTTTGCCCAAATAATCAGCGCCTTGTGAATCGCCCTAATTTGTCTTTAATTCTAATATAAATTGTAATGTTTCAACAGATATTTGGTATTTTCAGTAAGATGTTTAGTAAAAATTTGATAAAAACAACCTTCGCCAGATTTTATATATATTTTACGTGATCCAATTGCCATTGTTCTTCATATGCCATGCATAAAATTAATTAAGCTTACGCAACTCAAATTATTGCATTATTAATTAAGATTAAGCGCAGCAAACCGGGATGGGCTTGGCGTAAAAACACTATGTACTAGTAACTCCACAAACTGTGTAATGTACAAAATTTGCTCAACGTTCTCACCAAAATAACCTTACAAAACTTGTATAAATTAACACTGACATGATGCTCGTAACTCGTATAGAACTTAACCTAACCAAAGGTAAAATGGGTCAAATAGAGGATTTTGGAACACGTGGTAACCGGCAGAGGTAGCCATTTGCGCGCGTGTCGGTAAAACCTAACTTAACCTGAAGTAACGGGTGGTTACCTTGAACAAGCCAGTAATTACATTGTAACTTCCTCCATGTGCGGCTACAAGTGTTTTCTAGTCCTGAATTTAACCGTAAAATGCACTCAGTTTCTTCAGTGCTTGTGCAAAAATTCATAATTTCCATTTTTGAAAAAGAATGGAATTAATTGAGCTTCTAGACCGGATTTAAGTGTGTGATGCTTTCACCTTGTTAAAGTGCTTATTCTTCCGTAGAAGATGAAAAGAAGGCTTGAGCTTAGTCATGATAGCCCAAGTTGGATGAGCATGAAACCTGGATCAGAAATTAGAACATACAAATCTCTGATTGATGTCCAAATTTATGCAGATTAAATTTTCCGTCTCTCTTGACCGTGTATCAGACGTACGGACCAGAAAGTTGTAATCCAGATACCAAACTCTCGGTGAAACTATGTACATAAAATAAGCTCAACGAATTGAGCTTAGGTATTGAAAAGCAGTGAAAAGGAGAAAAAGATTTAGCTCGTTAGAGTCTGGGATGGAAGCTGGTGGGCCGGGTGGACTTAGTTCCAGCTATTGAACTTCCAGTGGCCCTTTAGTCGACCTAAGTGGGTCCTAGTAGTGGAGTAGTAAGTAGTACTGGAGTAGTTCAAACAAGTAATCCTATTGACTAAGGCATTATTTTCATATTCATTTAGTTGAGGGACTTAACTCAGTTTGCCAGTTCATTAGTTGAAGAGTTCTAAAGGGAGATTTATTGAAGTTCTGGGAAAATATGAATAGCCTTCCCATGTCATTTATTATTGAGGAGACCAGTTGAGTTCTTCTTTCACAACTATTAATTCTACTGCACAAGGCTCAGTAATCTCCTTCCCATAAGCCTCTCCATTCTACTCAGAAAGAAATCAAGAATCAGAATTGTGTTCAAATATTGATAGCAGAGGGAAGTTAATGTGCAGAACTGTTCAGTGCAAGTTCGGCAGGAATTCTATAGACAGTGTAGGGTTGTTCTTGGTGTAATTATATTTTCTTCTAAAGACGGACTATACTTTAATTTTAATTGAGTTTCATTTTTGAGATCCGTATGGCAAGTGAAAGGATAGTGACTAGATTAGAAAAAATATTTTGAGAAAGCTTGACATCACGTGAGGCAATAAAAAATAACACCCAATATTCAAATAGGTGTGAAAGGACCCTATCGGATAAGGGTGATTTTGAGGGTTTTTGGGCCACGAGCCGATTGACCCAAAATAAATAGTCGTTG
>JAQFYU010001660.1:0-14071 GCA_034694905.1 Ceratophysella granulata
CATTTCCAGTTAAACGTGTGGGATGTTCTATTAATTCCCTGGAGCCTCTGCCCAGTGACCGGATTGTTTGTATACCAGATTTGTTGATCCTGAGGTTCTTGATAATGAAGGAAATAAATTCGGGAGAAAACCGGAAATTTGATTCTCAATTCCAAAACCCACGCCTTTTGTACTTCTCTGCTCTGTATATCCTAAACTTGGGAAGCCGGGACTTTTTTTTTATATTTTGAGCTTTCTGATCCTTTGTGAAGACTGTACTGACTGGAGAAGAATGATTGAAAGGCTTGAGGCATATAGGCAGCATGGTTCATCCGGTTTGTATCAGTGAAGTGAGTAATGTTTATGATTTGAATGTTTTCTTCCTTATGCTCTCATACCTCTTCTTCCCTCCGTCTATTTGGATTCCGGTGAAATCTTTCGTTTGCTCACTATAATAGGAGTAACTTCCGTTTTGAATGAAAAAATAAATCGAATATGGTGTCTCTTACAAGAATACTGGGATTCAATGGGGGTTTGGGTACGAGGGGCGTTTCAGTTTCTTGAGCTATTTTTTCCTTCATTTAATTTCAAGTTTATTTTTAATGTATGAGGTGCACCTTAAAGAAAGTATTACATTTCTGCAGATATTCAAGTGGTACGGCGAAAAGCGTACAAACAAAGTTGCTCAACACTAATGAAGCGAGGGCTGTTTCAAAAGTTTTTTTTTCACTCACAAACAAGCTAATTAAAAGTAAATATGTATACTGTGCATCTTAAAGAAAGTATTACATTTCTGCAGGCATTCAAGTAGTACGGCGAAAGAGTGTATTGCTCAGCTTTAATGAAACGAGGGTTGTTTCAAAAGATATTTTTAAAAAATTACGGTTTATATCACTCACAAAGAGTCAATTTAAAATCCGCTTTAAGTTTATTGTAAATGTTTTTGCAGATATTCAAGTAGTACGGCGAAAAAACGTACAAAGTTGCTCAGCTCTAAGGAAACGAGGGTTGTTTCAAAGGCTGTATTCAAGAATTTTTTTTCTATAACTCACAAACAAGCCAATTTTGAAATAAGCTTAGATGTCTGGCAAATCGGATGGATATGAAATTAGTTCATTGATATACAGTTATCTAAATACATAGTCTACAGTCTACAGTTATATCTATCTACTATCTACAGTTATATATAAGCCTGTATTAAGATTTAATTGATGGTAGTGATTTTATTAGAAAATTTTGTTTTATATATGCTTTTTTTAAATCAAACTTTTCAATAATGGACCTGCTTTGAACTTTGAAAATTTCAAGAGACAAACAAATACCTGCACTTTCCTCAATTATATTTACTCAATCGCTTTTAATAAGTCTTATATATACTTTATTAGTGAATTATTAAATTAGTGAAATTATTGTACAAAACTGGTGAGACATCTCTAAATTGTATGTTAAAATGCTAGGTTTAAATACAATTAGATGCCAATTGAAATTTTTAGATTTTAAATTTTAACGGATAATTTGAGCATTGATTTTTCCGAGTTATCATAAAAAGTAGGTACATAACACTTGGTACAACCCCCGTATAACCTTGTACTCTGCCTAGGATTTCAAAACTCGACGTTGGTGAATTCTTGGTATGAGGCTGACTGGGTAACCCGATAGGGAGAAAGTAACTGAGATTTTATAGATGCGTCTCTCGTAATTTGTTACGTGCTGTCCGTGTTCCTCCTGCACTTCCTCATTAAACTATATGGCATGTTTCTGGTTTCCTTGTTCTCGGGGAAGGGCAGGAGTAGGTAGTAGGTAGTAGTAGTGCATTCGGGTTAACGAAGTGAAAAGTAGGTACATAGAACATGAAACCTGGATTGGAAACCTCTGTTTGAATTCTTAATAAAAGATAGACTTTACCCTGTCAGCACACACGTGGACTGGAAGTGAACGGAACGGAATAATGTTTACAAGTCAGCGAATCTAGGGATATTATTGATTTCCTTCTAGGTTAAGGCTTTGGCAAGAGACTCCAAGTCCTTCCCCAGTTTACACGCATGGTAAACATTTTAGATGGGAAGCTTAGTTTTTTTTTTCTAGTTTGGCCAGAGTGTCTATAGAAACTTCCGTTAGTGCCACACCAGACCAGACCAGACAGACCAGGTTTACGTTTACGTGAGCATTAATAAAGGAGTAGGCAGAAGGTCTTTTGTTTTTCTTAGTAATTGAATCCTGTTGCTCAAGCCTTCATCCCTTGTTCGAAAGGTAGAGAGCTGATGCGAGGAAATTCCAGGTTGGAAGAGAAAGTCCTCAGATACATAATTAGGTTACTCAGTTAATCATTCTATGCATTGATGCGTATTTTCCATTATAAACCTCTGAGTTGCCAAAATTCTAAAAAAGTTACGGATTTTTAATTTGAGTAGGCACTTTTTCTCAGCCCTTTTCTGCTGAACCTGCACCTTAGCACGTTTTAATTATTATTGTTCTCAGCTTCAAAAAAGTTTCTCCATATTATTGTCAGCTCAACTTCCAGCCTTTTAATCCTAAGGCTCCTTAACGGTGAAGTCAGGCAAAGAAACACAGCTCAGGATATCGAGTATACAGGGTGGATCAGGGTATTTTCACTCATTTTGAAAAATTCTCAGTCCTACCTAAAAGCCATGGCCAACGAATGCAGGTTTAATTTGGAACTATACAACTTGAAAGAGTTCTTGAATTTTTATTTTTGTAAATACTTTAAGGTCAATTTTCAATGTTTTTGAAGAAAATTTGAATATTTTTGGAAAGTTTGACATTTTTTGATGAAAATTTGAAATTTTGTGAAGGATATTCGATATTATTCTATAATTCCATAACATTAAATTAGGCGAATTGGCCGAGAAGCTCGGTTAAATTTTACATCCAGGCACTACCTGTTTTTCCAAAAATCTATAAAAATTCAGCTTATTCACCCGAAATTCGAAGATTTAGTATTTTTGGACGAAAGTTTTACATGTTGTGAAGGAAATTTGACGTTTTTTGAATAATTTTAAAACAATATCATGAACGAATTCACCGAGAAGCTCTCATAATTTTTACATTCAGGTACTACCTGTTTTTCCAAAACTTTCGCATTTTATTTCCCAAAAATGAACCAAATTCAGAAACCAAAATCTATAAAAATCCGAAATTCGTAGGACTCAGTCACTTGCAATAAATTGCAGAATTATCTCAAGAAAGATCATTCCAAAGCTCACCCTGTAAGTACTTATACTATAATCTAAAGCTGTGAAATCCGACGAACCAAGAGGCCAGAATGTGAAGGCGATTCTAACTTCCAACCAAGGAGAGGGCATCAATAGGAAGATTCCTGATTAATATTAAATTCATAAAATCTGGAGAGCGTGGAAAAAAAGATAAAAGTCAAGTGCAATGAAGTGGGTTGATCACTGATCTGAACTTTGAAGTCTGTAGGGAGAAAGGCTCAAGTTGGATAAAAAAAAGGATCTGAACCATGAAGTTGAGCTAAATTCAGTTACTGGATGCTTTCAAATGCCAAGTTTTTAGCAGAATTTATTGTACTTTCCCTATTATTGACTCCAGAAAAGCTTTTTCGACCCACGCAAGCCTCTTCATTGAATCCTCATCCATGCTACACACTATAATGAGAGCCAGAGTCCTCCCTAATGAGTGAAAGTGGGTGAGATGCAAATCAAATAAAAATAGGCTTCACTTGTGCTCAATATCAGTTTCCTCTCAGGTGGTAAAAGTCCATAATGATATGATTAACCTAGTTTCCGAGCATGGCGATTGGCGTTGGCGTTTAGTTTCAGCAAGGGAAATCACAAATCACCTGCGCGAGAGCTAATTACAATGTCACATAAGCTGGAGATGTGATGCGATTACTTTTAATGCGCTTGGAAACTTGTTCCACTATTGGATCTATTTAGATTCTCCTCTCGGCTCAACAAAACTTTTTTAATGAAGGGATCTACGTAGGACCAAATGAGTGGAGTCCTTTCTCTTCAGAAAGAAAGTTGTTTATCTCCGGATCTGAGCATATATAAGTTGGATTTAAGGAGGCGTCTTCGTAAATTATGGCCTTTTGTATCTCTGCCTAGGAGAAAGTCATTATTGACATATTCGGAGGCTGAGCCAAGCCAAGGCAGGAAGTGGAATGTGTTCCTGAACTGAACCTGTCACTATCGTCACTTGGTTCCTAAAATTTACAGTCAATGCTCGTCCATTTGTTCTCCAAGATCTTATTATTCTCAACAGCCTTTCTTTTCCTTGATATTTTCCTTCCTTCTTCCTTCTGAGGAAGAAAGGAGAAGACGAGAATAAAATAGTGAGCGGAAGAGATATCACTATACACATGCACGTACTTAGTACTCGGTTTCCTTCGTCCTAAGCCCCACAAGGAGGAGAAGAAGAAGAAGAAAAAAAAAGGAGATCGAGTGAAAAGTCGACACTTGTCTTTAAGCTAAAATAACGCGACAAGAATTTACTGATGGAAAAAGATGTTGAGTCGAGATGAGAAATAATATATTAGGTGTGTGTTTCGAGCCGAGTCTTTCTCCTTTTGTTCTTCCGTTTCTCCTGAATTACTTTATTTTTTTCTCTCACAGGCTTCAGTTCAGCCTCACATTTGCGTAAAGTGAAAAGGGAGTTGGAAAGGAACCAGCTTCATTGACTTCAATTAATTTATTTAGTCTCTCCGCTTTTTTTCCCCTCAACCTGCCACTCCGGATTATATTAATATTTCGGTTTGATCTGAGATGTGAATTTCAAATTTCAACTCGAATTTGAGAATTTGAAAATGAGATGAGAAGCTGTCTTAGTTTTAAATTGTTGGGGATTGAGCAAAGTGAGAATCAGTCTAATTTTGAAGAATTTGGGATGAAGTGAGTTGGGAATCGGACGAATTTTCGGATGATTGAGATGAGGCAATTATTTGAGAATAGAGACTTTTGTTCGAGGGTTGAGACTGCGTTGAGAACCGAGTGAATTTTTGGAGGATGGAGGTAAGGTGAGCTGAGAATCGTCTGGATTTTTGGAGGATTAAGATAAGTTGAGAACTGAGTTAATTTTTTAGGATTAAGTCGAGCTGTGAGTTGAGAATCGAGTGAATTATTGAAGTATTAAGATGAGTTGAGAATCACCTAAATTTTTGGATGATTAAGATGGGGTGAGTTGAGAATCACGGGAATCTTTGGAGGATTAAGATTAAGTGAGTTGAGAATCGAGTCAAGTTTTGGAGAATTCAGATGAGGTGAGTTGAGAATTGAGAGTGATTTTTTGAAAGACTAGGATAACTTGAGAACCGACTGAATTTTTGGAGGGTTAAGATAAGTTGAGAGCCAAGTCAATTTTTGGAGGATTAAGATGAGTTGAGAATCGATGTGCATTTTTTAGAGGATAAAGTTGAGTTGAGAATCGAGTGAACGGGAATTACAAATTTTGAGATACGGTGATTTTATAGTCGAGAGTTAATCTGTAATTTGAAATGAGGTGAGTTGAGAATCAAGTATTTAGAATTTTAGATAAGTTGAGTTGAATATTTTTGTTGTTTTGACATCTCTGCACTTGAAACGAGTCGAGAGAATTATGATGTAAAGTATTCCACGTTTCCACGTCACGTCACTCCTCCTTAACTTAATCTCTCCTTTTCCCTGCCTCAGGAATTTTGACTGGTTTATTAAGTGAGACTCCTCGTGTTGGAGAAAGTAATCCGGATTACCATGTAACACAATAGAAGGAAACTCAATCCATTGGACGGGATTCGGCTTAGGAACACAATTTCAATAAAATCTTAGATGAGCTTCAGGCTGGAGCCGGTGTATTTGTAATACAAACCCGAGAAGTCTTGTTTACAGAATGAGCGTTGGGAGGAAGGGAGAAAGTACATGGATGGTGAAAGTGGAGGAGTGGGCTAAGAGCATGCAATCCGATGGAAGATAAGCAGGAGAAAACAAGGTGGGGTTGTACGGACTGGCTAAGGAATGGTTTACGCCATGATGGATTACATTTGTAGTCTGGACTGTGCGTTTGAGATTTAAAGGGAAGGTGTTCTACCGTAGTGGGAGCCTTCGAGCTATACAGGAATACATGAATGAATCAAGATGTGGCACAAGGACGTCGGTATCTACAATGTTGTTATGATCTGTAATTTCTGGTAGAATATTTTTTTCACTTTTGCCGATTTTGTCATTGTCGGTTAGTGCGCTTTTCATTGTGGAAATATTTTAATTAGTTAATAGTAACGTTTAATTTATTCAATTAATTTAATAAAATTGGCACTTTTAGGAAAAATTGTGTTTTTAGAGCCATTTCCATGTTTTTTATCAGGTTAAATGCCAGTCCATTTGAATTAGCCACCGTTAGAATATTTGCCGATTTATACGTGAAGCCATTTTCTGTATTAGATAGTCCTGGCTGCCATGTTCAAATTGAATTACGCACGTATTCAGGTTTATTGCAAAAATGCTAAAAAGTTGTTTTTCGCAAGAAACGATCAAATGTTTGGCATTTCACGCACATGTCTCATTGCGGTCCTCAGTTCATACATTGCTTGTCCGTATGTATTAATTACAGGTCTCCTGGAATTTTTGATATCGTGACAACGGAACTCGGCACGAGTTACGCTTTATGCACAGGAAGTTGTGGGATTAGAATCAATCATTTTAAATGTCTAGAATGTTGAAATTAATCGTGTCGGATCGGAATGCTTGCCCTACATGACGTACCTTTTGACTAGAGTCGGTTCAATGAGAAACTTTGCAAAAAAAAATGTCGAAAGTAACTAAATACGGAATGTTCAAATATTCTGGAGGTTTTGAGCTTGCTGAGTGCATATTTTTCTTTTTTGTTGTTAACCACCTGCCATTCCCATCTATATTTTTGATTTTGGGCATTATAACAAACTACGTTTTGCAAAACAAGTTAAATGGCGTAAATTACAAATGCATGCAATATATTTTCAAAAGCGTGATATGCAAAAGCGGCTTCTCCGGGGTTTCTCTGCACTCACCCCCTGGAACGTAGGAGAGCGGCCATTGTATCATTTTAATTACCCAGCCCACACTTGGCGGAATGGGAAGCCGAGTGTTTTCAACAGCGGAAACGAAATGTTTTAATTACCCTGTCTCTCTACGAGGCATGTTCTGAGTTCCTGAGCTTGGAAAAGGAGGCAGGAAGTGAAACTACTTGTAATTTCATTCTGAAAACGGAGGAAATAAATATCATTGGTGGTTTGTTTGTGTTGTGTAGAGGGGGAAACATTTATTGCCTATTACCAATTCCGTGGGTTTTGTGTTATTCCTGCCTGGCTGGACTTGGAGAGTTTGGACTTGTGTCCCTGTTGGATTCGGAGGTGAGGTGATTTAAGGGAGAAGCTTCAAATGGTCTGGCACACGGACCAAAATCTACTGATCCTGCTTTCATGGAAAATTAGGCTTGGACTAGGAAAACTTTGTATTAATTTAAAATGGAATGAGTTCACGTTTACGTGTGGATGACCTGGATTAGACTCACGGTCTACCTCCACTTTTCCAGGAAAACAATTTTACTCTGACCTTTGAGGTATTTATTGGATTTTTTATTATTTTCTTTCTGTTGTATAGTCCTGCTTCATACAAGAGGAGCTCTCTGAACTAGTTACAGAGTCACGTAATGCATATTATTACCATATTCCTTTTGGTCGAGTGGGTAACGTAATTCTTCTATTAAAGCCCCCCTCTGTTTGGAGTTTGGAAGTGGGAATAGGCAAATTAATGTCGCTTCAGTTTCGTGGGTGAAAGGATTTTTTTCGAAACATTTTGAGAAGTACAACAGTGCTCGTGAAGTTAACGTACGCCGTAGGTACGCCGCCGGTGGTAAAATCAAGCAATTGTGCATATCCTATTTCAAATTTTTAATTTGCTCAGTTTTTGAAGGCTCGTTTGTTTTGATTTAACCAATTTGTACTGTCTAGATGATCAAATTTCCATAAAATTTATCTGATTTCAATTTTTATTAGTTTTCCTGAGTCGTCTTCCGTTATTTCTCAGCTAGCCCCCGTCCGTCGTGTATGCTTTTAAAGGCCACAATTATTTGATATTTGTAAATTCTATGCATTTGGTAACACATTTGCTCTCAGAGTTCGAAGAGCTTTAGCAGTTTCGATGGTTTTAATCAATTTATAGCTATTTCTGGTCGTATATCTCCAGTTTTTAACAAATTTTTAACAAGGCTCCAGTTGTTTACCTCTGGTCTGGCTCTACTTTATACATATATTAAATCATTACTTTTATTAGGACGAATTGTGGTGCATCTATCTACAGCACTGATTCATAGGTCAGCTAGCTTTAAATGATGACTAGATTTCAAAATTAGATGACTCAGCATAATAAACTGCAAAATCCCAACACAGAATTGTGCGGGATAGGCGTTGGGCCTGCTGCGCTTTGGAATACGCGCCCTAGGCTTTCACTCGAATTCTTGCTGTAAGTGAATTTGAGTAAAACGAAAGGGGGAAATTAAAAGGTCTCATAGTTGGCATGCAATGAGAAAGTAGCCAGCCATTAGCCTAGTTCTTGGGATATTTGTATGGACTTTCTCTGTACTGAAAGTAAGAGGTTTGAAGGAAAGCAGTCCCTGGTCTGGACTGGTCTGGTCGGCTGGTCTGGTCCATGAACACACTACTGTCATGTCTGCAAAAGGTACGGAGAGTAATAAATGTATTACGAGGAGAAGCAGAAAAGTATTATTTGAATTTATTTGACTCTCTTATCAGGAAAAGGAAGGTTGGGCTGGGGAATGTCTGTTCAAGGCTCACTCTCCTACATACAAATACTATGCACTATGTTGTACCTTTAACTTTATCAAGAAATTTTTATGACTCTCTAATTATTACCTTTCGTTGACTACGTTTAGTAGGCTCAGGTTGGACTTGACGCTCTTGTACTGGGCTCTCTATGTATTGTACACATAGTCGAATAGTAACCTTTTTCTGTTTCTATTATTCTCTTGTTTTTCTGGAACAGGAAGGAGAAAGTTTTGGGAGAAGAACAGGAATTAATTCCTCTATGTTGAGATCAGAGCTCGAAAATGAAAAAAATAACTGAAATTTGATCAGTACTTTTTGGTACAACCTACAATACACTCATTTAATTAAGTTCTGATTATATTTTGAATTTGGCGCTACACGTATCCATTCTAGAGTATGCTAATTTGCAAAAAAATAACGTTTTAATGAAGTTATACTATGTTTTGCTTAGATAAGGATATCTGCTGCGATTTAAAATAAACGATAGTCGAGATCAGAGATGTCAAACGAAATTTTTTCTCATCTCACTTCATCTCAAATTCCAAAATTTTCTCTATTCTCATCTCACCTCATCTCAAATTCAACAAAAATCCTTGATTCTCATCTCGGCTCAACTCAAATTTTAGCCCGAGATTCTCAATCCGCTCATCTCAAATTTAAAGTTGCAAAAATTTCATCTTCTCACGATTTAGTCTCCAATCTCATGCTTTTTCACGTTTTTGCAGAGTTTCTTACAGTTTCTCATTGACACATTTTGGTTTCATTCTCAACCTCAACTCATCCGAAAATCCGTGAATTCTCAAACACCTCATTTCAATTTTCCAGAATTATTTCTATTCTCACTTCACCTCATCTCAAATTCCTATTCTTCCATAATTTTCACCTTATCTCATCTCAAATTCCGATATTCTTTCATAATTCTTGTCTCACCTCATCTCAAATTTTGAGAATCTCTGGGCCAGACACCATCTTCGTTGACCCGGCTTTCAGTGAAGCGCCTGAGCTTCTATTCCAAATTCCTAATAGACTCGAGTACGTCGGAGACTATTGAGGAAAGGAGGAAGCTTGTTTCCAGACGATAAGGTGGAGAAAGGACGAAACAATTGTTGAATAATGTTGGCTATGCGGCTGAGAAAGGTTATCCATTTACTTTGCCTTCATGGGGTCACCTGCCTCTCTCCTCCAGCCCTTTTGTATGCATTGTAGTCCTACTGAAGTGTAATATAATGCAATGAAATGTAATGTGTTCTTCTTTTCTTCCTTGTCTCGAGAATCCTTTGTACTTTTTCCATCCAAAGTCTGATACGGCCTTTTAGGCGTCTCTTTTACCTTGAGGATAAATTTGATGGGAGGGAATGTAGGGAAGGGCGGTTTTTTTCTCTGTGGCTGGAGAATGGCCGTCTTGGAAGTTAATAAATGTGGTAATCGTAGCCATTTGAAAGGACCCTTGTGGGTTGGGTAGGAAGGTGACTGTGTCTGGTCTTTTGAAAGGACTCATTGAGTTACTTGGCCTTCTTCCCACCTTGGACCGACGACCCTTGGTCTCGAATAAATAGAATTTGAAAAAGAAAGCAGGCTAAAGAGCAAGGGAAAGTATTTTCACCTTGGAGACTGGATGCAGTTGCTTTCGAACAATTTCCTTTAGACACCACTGTGTCGAATTGAATTTGCCAATTTTGCATTATATTCAGTGCATTTTTAAAGTTTAAGCTTGGAAAATAGTCACTATACATTACATCTCAGGCTCAAAAAGCTTGACTAGGCCAAATTTTAAATATTCCCTCAAAAATTTGAATATCCCTCCTCTTTTTTTAATTAAAAAAAAATATTCTCACCAAAAATTTTAGAATTTGAATTTTCCCGCCATTTTTGTAAAATATTCCGGGAAAAATATCCCCGCCAAAAACTTTAGATATTTCCGCCAAAATATGAATATCCCCGCCAAAACTTTAAATATTCCCACCAAAAATGTTAAGATTTAAACATTCCCGCCAAGATTTGAATATTCCAGCCAAAATTCGAATATTCCCGCCAAAATTTTAATCTCCCGCCAAAATGTGAATATTCCCGTCAAAATGTGAATTTCCCGCCAAGATTTGAATATTCCCGGCAAAATTTTAATCTCCCGCCAAAATGTGAAAATTCCCGGCAAAATTTGAGTTTCCCGCCAAAATTTGAATATTACCGCTAAAATTTAAATATTCCCGCTAAAATTTAAATATTCCCGCTCACATTTAAATATTCCCGCCAAATTTTGAATATTCCTATCAAAATTTAAAGTTAATTCTGCGATCCATTAAGTTGTGTTCAGCTTAATTAGTTTTAAGGTGAAAGTGAAAATCGCATTTAATTGACTAAGATTAAATTGGGAGACATGTCTCTACCCTGAAAGTGGCGTCTAGAATTGATAATTTGATTTAGGCAGAATGTTGAGTGTTTTTTTTTTCGGTTGGAATTTTCGCGCAACCTGAAACTAAAATCCAAAACTCCATTGTGTGAAAAAATAGGGGGTGTGTGTTACTTTGGTCGTGTGCGTGAGAGCCTTTGTTCTGAGCACGACTCTTGGTCTCGTTCTCGTCTGACTCCCTTTAGTCTTAGATTTTGGTATACTTTCTTTCTTTTAAAAAAGAAAGGAGAGAATTGAAGTGTCTCATGAGATTCATAAAATATTTGTCCTCTGACTTGGTGCCCAACGAGTTTGGAATATATTTTGTTGTTTAGAACCTGCTGGGCTTGACTTACAGGAAGTCCTTCAATACTTTTCTTCATTATTCAGTGGAAATAAAAACATTAATTAATTATGTCTCGTCCTCTTCCTTCCCACTCCGGGCCTGTCATAAAAATGTCTTGGAGAAAGTTTAGAAACATTCAAATTTGACGGAGTTGGAGCTCATACGGGCTCATGTTTCTCTCTGTACATACTCGGATTCAGGATTGGAGCTGGGGACTGGGGAAAGCAATGAATAAGTTATTTCCCATGTGATTATACTTAATTGTCCTAAGATAATTTGATTAATAATTAACTCTGACACGCCTTAAGCTCGTTCCATGTTCCATTCATGCCTCAAACCAATGCACGGGTTATTTTTTGGAGTTTTATCAGGTTTATGCTACGGTCCGACTGAAATACAAATTCAGATTGTAGTTTCACAAGCTTTCTATGTTGTCTCGACTGTTTTGAGTAGTGATTCGCCTTGTGAAGCGAATACAATTTCCCATGCCAAAAATTGCTTGGAAGATTCGCCATTCAGTGAAATTAAAATGTAGATCGCCAAGTGGGCGAATACCCTTCGGTTGGTCGAATATTCGCATAATATTCGCCAATTTAAAGATCTTTCTCAGAAACTCGCCTAATATTCGCGCATTTAGTCGCCGGAGCATGAATTTTGGAAGAATAATTACGAATATTTGGCAATAATATTCGCCCATTTGAATTCGACCTTGTAGCAGTTCTTGGATGAATATTTTCTCGAACGAATCTCCGCTGCATCACTGCTAGTTTTGAGAAATATCGATTTTAGGAACTTTTCTAACCAGCTGATTATCTTAAATTTTTTAACACATATTCTCAAAGATATTTATACACGTGGACAAAGTCCTCTGTTTGAAATTCTTCATAAACCGGAAGTGGAGTGGCTTTCGCGCGACCATTTAAAATTTGAGAGAACGATGAATTGGCTGCATTTAAAGCGCCAAGGAAATTCGAAATTACTGCCAAAATTTGAAAGTCTAGCGTACCTTGCCTTGAATTCTTGAAAACACGCATCACGCATTTCTATTCAAAAAATTTAGAATCCAGTCTGGAACATATGCAAGCGGTTATATAAAAAGCCTGCGGTTTTCCAAAGTCTTCTACAATGTGTATCCAGTGAGTTGAGTCGAGACAGTAGTTTTCTTGGGTTCCGTGCTTAGCTATAATGCCTTTTTATCGTCATTTCCTAGCGGAGCCTAAAAGATGAGTTCAGAGAGACAGGCTCTCTTGGGATCAGTTTACGAGGATTAGCAAGATATACTGAGTTCCAGAATGTTGAAAGGTACGAAGAAAGGGGAAAGGAGAATGGAAATGAACATGTACGAGCATACAGATGCCCACCAAGAAAGACATACACAGGTCGAATACAAGGAACAACATGGATTCCATGCTTCCATGAAATGGCTCCTTAGTCAATACAGTAGCATATACATAGTGCATGGACAAGACCTTTCTCTCACGCCTGGAAAGTTGAAGGGCAGGGAAGGGAGATAGGCAGGCATGGCCTCTTAAAAGTCATTGTCATTACACTAAACATTGGGAAGTATAACGACGAGAGTAACTGGGATAACAAAAGGGAAACTATGGTTATGGTTAACGGGCTTTCTCAAGCCTTTCTAGGTCTAAGTGCATGCTGGGAAGGAGAAGATAGGGAAACGGAGTGAGAAAATGGGAAAAGTCAAATCTTCATAATTTTTGAGAACCTGTGGAAAGTGATAAGTGGCAATATGTGCTTCGGCTTTCTTTTTATGCTCAACATTGGCTATTTCACGAATTTATGGGGAATCTTCTATTTCTTATGTGAAATTATCGCCTGTTTCGAAATACACAGGCTACATGCGATAATTGACCCACCGTATTGGAAAATATTACAGTTGATGACGTTTTGTTTTAGTTTTTTTTAAATGGGGACAAATATTGACACCCTGTATATTTTGATCTTTTTTTTCCAAAGTCGTCACAATGTCTTAAATTAAAGTTCTAAAGCATATGCGCCTTAAAGCCTGGATTGATTGTCACTGGCTCCGTGCTTTCTCCGCCAAGGCTGAGGACATAAGACATAATGTAGTTATTTTAATGGTTGGTTGGTTCATCCATGACTAGTTGAAGATGAGTCCTCGAGTCTTGCCGCAGAAAAGCCGTAATTCCTGGTTCCAAGACAAGAAAACTCACATCTGCGGATAGTCATAAAAGGAGACTGTAATGGGACATTAAGGAAAAGAACAAGGGAGAAGCAATTAGATAATGAGTCTTTTATAAAATGAAAGGAAATAAGAAGGACTGTTTGGTAGAGATAAACATTGTTCCCAACTGGATTAGGTCCTGTCGTTCATACGTGTTACCATTTAGTTCTAATTTTTATGGTAAACAAACCTCATACGGAAAGAGTAAACCTGAAGGGTTTTTATGGATTTGTCATGTAAATTTTAGTCATTGTTTGGGATATACATGACCAATGTCCTGAATAGGATTACGTAATGCTCACATCAAACCACTCAGCGGAAATAAGGATCTACAACTACGCTGGAGTTGACGAAACTGTGGCTAAAATATGTGGAGGTGGAAGT
>JAQFYU010001661.1:0-14069 GCA_034694905.1 Ceratophysella granulata
TTGAAAAACTCATTAAGATTAATTGGCAAGCACTTCCAAGAGTCAATGTTGGGTTTACAATAGGAATCTCAGCCTATAGTTCATAATTCGTAATATTTAACTATCACCATATTCGTAATGATCTCACTGTACTGGAAATTTAATATGCTACGTGGGAGGTTGAATTAAGCGATGTTTTTTGGGGAAAATACTTTTTATATACTGAAAAACCGGCGTAAAATGCAAAGGGTGAGGATAAGTTTTTAGATACAACGTCTTCTAAGCATTTTTCAATGTCAGGAGCATTATGGACAATTGCATAGAATCTAAGCTGGGGTAGAAGTTCCTCCACACGTCGTCGTATTCCGCCGTGTGGCATACCTTTGCTTTGCGGACATTTAAACTTTCTTAGTTTCATTTATATCAGCTCTGATGGTCGTTTCTACATTGTTACATCAAAATAAGTGTTCTTCTTACCAAAGTATATCCAGAATCTACTCACAGTTCAGGCCAGAAGTTATAAGTTATATTCATTTCCTAGTTTACTGCTCCTAAGTGCGTATAAACGATTTATAGTCCAACCTCAATCATAATATTTCACTCCGACCCCATCAAGCGTGCCGAGACGCAAGTTGGTCTGTTCCCCCTTTACTCTCCAACTCTTTGACTAGCCTGAGTGTGAAAACGTCGTAAATTAATTGGAAATATAATGAGAATTTGTAACATCCACTTTGGTCCTGGATATGCCTAGTGCATACTAAACACATGAACGACGTCCACGCCTCCGGCTCATAAAATATAGTCAATTTTTATCCTGAAGTGAAAAGTTTCCCATAACACTCAACATATCTACTGAGTTACATGCTTTTACGAAAAACTTTCACTCATCTAACAACTAACAGTTTACTTGGTGTTGGAGGTACAGAATCCAGTGTCAAAGTCTAAAACTTTTCTCTATGCGTCCTCGAATGCACAACGCTTACTCAAACTCTATGTATATTGTGTATTTTTATCGGTATTAAAATGAAGCCATGAAATAGTGATCGAGTAAATCACTACGTGCAGATAATGGCACATCAGTATTTGTGAGGGTCGAGGATCGAGGATATCGTAGGTATCGCATTTGAACGACACAATTGATTTTTTAGTTCCATTAGTCTGTGTTTCAGTCTAATTATAGGTTCTAGACTGGTATCAAACTCGATCAAATACGCTTTGTAAATCATCGTTTATTCAAAATAAAATAACCCAAATTGATGTAGCCCAAATAGCTACTAGCTACATAGAATCAATAGAGTCTGTGTTGAGGTTCACAGTTGCTTTTACAAGCCACAGAACCATCCTACGCCTTATGACTTCGAATTGATGGGGCTATACTGTACGATATAATACTGTACAAGGGCTTTTAGCGCCTGCTCTCTTTGGCCCCGCCTTCCAACAGCTCTGCTATACCATATAGCTCATCTTATCTTTCAACTAAAAAATGAAATAGTGACTGGAATCCTTGCTCCACGCACAAGCACTTTGTGCTTCACATAAAGCCATAAGCCCGTTCTCTAACCTATACAGCTATTTGATGTAGCCAAACGAAACGAGTAAGAGCCTGGGTAATAATATTGTACGTTGACATCACGCGCTTTTAGTTGGAAGTTTTTGTGGCACAACGTAATAATTTAAAAGTCCATTAATTTCCGTAAGAAAAATAGTTGTACCGAAGTCGAAAACATATTTCGGAACAAGTTTGTAATATACGTATACCCGAACCTCACCCACGGCGAGTAGTGCGTATATCAAAGTGACCGTTAATGGACGGACCCGATGTATGTGAATGTGAGTGATGTATGTACAATATATAGTGTATGCACGTATAGCGTTTCCTCCGTAAATATACAGTTCGAAATTATTTTCAATTTGATTTCCATTTTTAGAATCGTTGAAAGGTCATACAGAATATTTTTTTTAAAATAGGCACTAACTTATAGAACCTATTGAACATGAACTTGTTTGGTGAAATATTGGAATTAATTACCCGTATTAAAAAATAATAATAAGAAAAAAGGAACTATTGTAATATTGTAATTACATGCTTAGCTGTATTCAATTCCAGAAATTTTAACAATATATTCCAACCCTTAAAGATTGTTACCTCAGATTGATGTTAGCGTGTCCTCATTTTTGTGTTGATATAATGTTAACTCAACTTTTTAAGAATGATTACTATTTTTACACCGTAACACATTAACACTTGCAAGTAAATCGAGCCTTCTCTTCTATGTATACATAGCAGCAACGTCACTCATACCAGGCCCGCTACTTTTGGGGCAGCCCTCGTGGGAAGCAAAGGCTTTCCTATGAGTAAATTTTGAGAAACGTTTGTTTGGATCCATGAAACTAATACGGGATGGTCTTCAGGCGGAACTGACTAGGTTGAAACAATTGCATTAGTTCAGCTTATGTGCACTGGACTACAGATAAGCCAATAATTCAATTGGACTGCATCACCACTACTGTTCATGTTCAGCGGCAAGTAAGGCAAACACAAAGGTTGCAATCTACACAATAATATTGTCGGATGAAAGATAAAATAACGCTTTGTATTGTGCATTGTTTGGAAATATATACAGAAGCCGTGTCTTTCCATGCAATGCACTTACTTTGACAATTCCGTTTTGAGGAGATTTGGGATTTGGAAACAAAACAAAAGGAAAGTTTGGAAGGACTGAGCGGATTAGTTGTGTTTTGTGTTTGTGTTGGGAGATAGTAGGAAAGCTTGACATATTTATTGTGACACAGACATTCGGAGGCCAGTCGGATTTCCACATAGGCTCTCACTAGCAAAGAAGGTGGAATAAATATAAATCTACAGAATGGAAGTGATTTCAGACTTTTGTCCCCGACATTGACAATTCAGAAGTGTCAGCAAGAAAAGGGATGACAAATAGAAACGAGTTCATTTGCCATTTGACCAACTCAACCGAAATTGGGCTTACATTCTTGGAGAAATGTTTTGGTCTATGTGTCATACGTGACCCCTTTTAACCTCCTGTAAATTCTTGTTAGGCTCCAACTTTGGCACCACATGCTCAAGCCAGTTTCTGGACGAATTACGATACAATTGGATGAGGCCTGAGGCAAATAACGAGTCTCTTATCTAGTTATTTTTTATTAAACTTTTAAGAAGCTTAAATTTTTTAAACTTGACTAAAAATGGCTAGTTTTATGCGAAAGGTGGATGAATAATTCTCCTATTTTGTTAAAATATGCAGCCCGAACACCTTGAGCACCGTATTACTACAATATGTTTCATTTTATACAAAATATTTCCGAATAAAAGAGCTTGCTATTTTTTAAAGACTTTAAGTCAACGAATGACACTTTGTAATAGTTGTCAAAGTAGGTTACAAAAATTGGCACTACACGTTGGTACGGGTAAATACTTAATGAATCGACGATAATTTACGAACTGGGTAATAATACCTCTACCTCATGGACTAACTTTTTACAATCAAAATATCGCTATCGCCATGCCAGGACAATATTCCTTCATGTCCACGTAATCTTAAATATACGGAATATATTTGAAAAATCTCAGCTTCTATAATTTATGCTAGACCAGCTTCAAAAATCTGAAAAAATCCGAATCTACTTTAATCGGTTTTAAAACTCCTGTCCTGTTCCGAGTACCGCCGGTTGTAATGAATTTGAATACAGTGGCAGTCGCATCTGCCGTCTTTGGCTAACTAAAAAATGTTCAGCCAATTTTTTTTCTAATAAATACTTTGGTATAAGGTCAACCTTTCTACTTACAGTTTTGTCCTTGAGAAGATTGACTCTACAGTGAAGAAATACTGTTGATCCCAGCGGAGCAGTTACATTGGTTAAGTCCGGATGTTCATCAAAGTATGGCAGGGGTTCTGACGTGGTCGTGCTAACCAACAGCTCTTCGGATGACTCGTAATCTGTAAATCAAGTGAAATGGAAACGCCACCAATCAATATGATGATCAAAGTAACGCTAATGCTAATAGGATATTTCAAATTTCCGTTATAGTTACGAAAATCTACAATTGAGCTATTGCCAGCTTATCTCAGGTACAGGACAAGGACCCAAGCTACTACTGTAGTAGTACTTGTCATGTTGCCGTACGCAATTTATGGTATTTTAATTTAATGCGTTTCTCATGCCTTGAAATATGTCAACATAAATTTCCTATTCCACAAGTTTCTCGTCAATAATGGAATTTGCGCCCACAAGAGCCAAACAAACTTCTTTAAATATTTTTCAAGTTATTTAGGTTTCGGTTAAGACAAGTTTATCTCGCACAATTCGATAAACTGATATTGTTAGCTTTAACCCATATTTTCATGAGAAAACACATGTCACATTCTTTTCGGTTAGGTGCAGTAAGTTTTTAAAGTATGAAAACTCTTGAAAATTCTCTAAATAGTCAACGCACGGCTTTGCTCAATTTGAGCCTCCCAGTCTAACCAGTAAATACTTTTGTTTGCTAAGACTATCCATTACTGAAAATTTCTGAATGTACAAAATTTTTGAAATAATGCTAATTTCAAGCTCCTTGACGTACCATTGCTTTAAATTTAACACGTCAAACTCAAACTTATAGAGTTCACTTAGAATCTCATACAGTCAAGCAAAATCTAAGGCCAGTAAATAGTTTCGTAAGCACTAAAACATAATTAAAAGAGTGTGATACAAATAGCAAAATCATTATTTTCCCAGAAATTGGAAATACAAATACAACGATCAGCTGTTTCGCATAATAATAAATAAACATAGAAACTATAAACCACCATATTATTTTGTCCTACATTCCTCAAAAATTAGAAGCTTTGCTAGAAGATTCGATTTTACACTACCCACCCACCCATCCGACCGATGATCCATTGGAATTGGGAATTTAACTTCAGCTCAAATCTCAAATGTTGGCCAGCTCTAGTCTAACTCACCAATTTGCATAGAATAACAGAGTGGGATTTAGGTTCTCTGGAGAACAGTAAAGCCCTATCTGCCTAATTGGAATCTACAGGAAGCCTTAGATCCAATTTTAATTATTTTTTCATAGAAGCCTCCAATTCCATGTGCAAAACCCGAGGCCACACGGTTTTGAAGTGGGTTTAGTTCAGAATCATCTATCATCCACGTAATATCTTGGCACGCGACGAACTACCGCCTCCTCCCAAACGAACCACAAAACGAGACTCTGACACAGCAGAGATTTATAAGTATCTCCAAGTCAAGGGTCCTGGGAAGATCAGAAAATCTTAGTTTGGCAAGTAATTACGACAGGGTTTATCATTCTGTCCAAGAATCTTCAGTCTGTCCTTGAATCCCCAAATACGAAAATTTCCTTATACTTAAGTTGCTAGTTAGGACGGAGACGTGAAAGGTTTATTGTCTTCCTCTAATCCAGTTTAAATTATAGTAAGGAAACTTAGTTCCTAATCTTTGCACGTACATTTAATCTTCCTATTTCTCAACTCATAAAATATTTGAACAAAAAACTAAAATGAGCTTTTCATCCCAAGCGTCTTCTATGTATGTAGTAGGCACAGTTCAGCTTTTCAAGTTTATTAGTTGAAGGAATAAATTACAGATGCGAGATGACTTTAACTGATTGCATGCATTTCGACTCCGAACCACGTGGGTCGCATAATTCCGCTCTGGCTTGTGTGTGTGTGCAAGCAAGAGTCAAGGCACGGGCAAAATTAAATCTCAAGTTTGAATAATGCTTTGATCTTTGATGTTGGCACTTGAGAACAAGGTATATGATACAATCACCACTTCAAAATGTTGCGAAGCTGTGTCGGTAAAACACGAAATCATTTCCGAGAAGTCAAGTAGCCAAATATGCTGTGTGGAAGGATCTTTTGCTGCTCTTGAGACCGAATTCGGAAACTAGAACGGAAAAGATCCCAGGGTCCAAAGGCGAAAAACAAAGAAATACCATATTGTACACGATCTTTTAATAGAAAATCCTGCATGTCACTCAAGAACACGTCCATGTGAGAAATCAATCAAATATCAGAACTTAAATCACGGCAAAGGTTCAAAATTAAAAGAAACGACTCGAAAAGTGTGTGGTTTACACGTTGTTTAATTAATTTTTGAGTCATGGACTCTAAACAGTACAGTAGATGCTATTGAAGCTACAAAGTATGTAAATACGAGCCTGAAATTTGTAAAGTCGTACATCGCTGATAAACGTACTGGAAATGATACCCTAAGGCTTAGTCATTTCTTAACCAAGGTTCGTTCAGTAAAACCTTAACTAGAGCCCTTGTCTGTGAATTTGGCGAAGTCTTGTTTGGCGAAATCTGAAATAGTGCATTTGGCGAAAAACAATGAGAAACAAATCCTAGTCTTTTTTGTGATATTTCAAAATGTAATTTCTCCATTTAAGTATGGCGTTGAAGACAGTGGTATATATGGCTGGCTTCGAATCGGAATTCGGCTCGGATCGAACTGAGAATTTTATGTTGTCTTTCGGATCGGATCGGATTGAGAATTTTATGTTGTCTTTCGGATCGGATTAGCAAATGTTATTCATCCGATCTTTCGGACCGGATCGGGTGGACCAGCCAAATCATCCGAACTATTCGCTTCGGATCGGATTCCTTTGTCCCAATCCGATACAATAGGGCTCGAGCGCTCACGAGAGGCGCTGGGGTCTGCAGCGACAAAGTCGCCATGCAAAGACGTGGGGTGGATCTTTTTAGCAATTTCGTGGAGAGAGAAGTCTGCTCCTCTCATTTAAACTAATGTAAAACTTCCTCTTTTCAAAATATTTTTTGAAGCGGTAAGAATTTTTTTAAAAACACTGGCCGAGATGGGATATAACGTAGAATTGTTTGCAGATATCGAATCTGCAAACTAAAAGTTTCTAGCTTTGATAGTCTAGCTGCAATCGAGGAGTGAACACGTTTACACTTTTAGATAGGGAAAACTCTGTAGTGACGTCATGGGGGAAAAAACGAGTAAACTCGTCCGCACTAGGCTAATATCCCAAATTCTCAATATTTTTCTTGAAATGGTCTAAATACTTCGTATTTTATAAAGTTAGATTGACTTCGGATCGGATAGTTTCCGTCAGATTTCGGATTTCGGATCGGATCGGATCGGATTGACAGTTTTATATTGACTTTCGGATCGGATTGATAATAATTGTCCATCCGACCTTTCAGATCGGATCGGATGGCTCATGAAAACCATCCGACTTATTTCGGATCGGATCGGATCGGATTGGGAAAATATCTGATCCGAAGGCCTCGAATACATAGCCTTAGTGGTATATGTATTTCGCCAATTATGTAAATGGGATAAATACTTAAAAAGTCATTTGACTCACAATTTTTAGTCCAGATAACATAAAAACAGATAGAACTATTCCTCCGAGGTAAAATGAGTATGCAAGGGTATTTGTCATCCTTGACTTTCAGAACTTTTGACTTATGTTTCCACTCATCAATATACGCTATATGTGGGTTATATCAATCAATTCTGCATAAAATCAACGCTTGGCACATTTTAATACCAAATTATCCCTTTAAAGTGATCAACTTTTGCTTCTGAATTTTCAGAATTCGAATGTTTAACCGAAACTACTCTGAATCTGAATGCGCAATGTAGTATTCTTGCGATTTTTTTATTAATCGAAATCAATGTGTCAATAATCTTCCCAGTGACGTTTAATTGAATTTGTTAATTATTGCAACTATATTCAATGAATTTATGAAATTATATTCAACTTCAAACAGCTTTTGTTGCAGAACAGAATTTTGCACATAGTTTGGGAAAACTTAACTGCAAAACAAGCTCATTTGATTAATATGGAAAATAGTTTAGAATGTATGAACTTTAGTATTTCACAATTCACAATGCCGTGATGTTTTAAGTTTTAACGGATGACGGATGACCACTTCTGCGTTAGGGTAAATCTACATCGGCATGTGGAGAATATCATCATAACATACTAGAAAAACCTTATCAAGCTGATAATTATGAACAACGAATGTGAAATATGAGCACTCTGACTGTTAACATATAATTATGTTGAGATAGCCGTAACAGAACTAGAACTAATTAAGTTCGTGAAGCGTAGGTTGACGAAGAGTAATTAATGAATTAATTTTTCTGGTAACCAGAAACAAGGAAGAAACTTCAGACCGTAGGCTTAGCATTATATTTGTCGCTATTTTTCAAGAACCCTGGAGTCATTGTGGAGGAGGCAGAAGTGTAACCAAATATGGTCTCTTCTCTTCGCATACGAAGCCACTCGTACTTTCGGTGGTGGTTTTTGGTCTGACAGTAATCTGAGTGTTTTCTCGGAAACTCATTACTCAGAGTATTTTCATTAGGAGAGGGGAAGAAAGACGGAATTTGACAATAATAAATTGTAATGAGAGGATGATGTTTCAGCACGAGGTCCTCAACTTGAGAATTCAGAGACAAACAAAGAAGAAGCTCCGTATTGTCCTTCTGTCTGGACGAAGACGACGAGGTTGAGAGCTCGAAATACCTCTAGAAGTTTATAATGCATTCTTGGAGATGGAGAAAGAAGAGTTGATCCAAGATTGGGAAAAAAAATCCTGAATCTAGAACAGTGCAAAGACGTGGGTATATATTTACGAAATATGTTAAGAGCATTCGTTCGGATAAGTAAACCTCTGAGCTCAGGGGAATCTTTCTGCCTTCTGGAATCCACTTTCTCTATTTCCACCAACTGGAGTGGAATTCCCATCCCAAACTAATTGAAACTCGACCTCCCGCACTACGCGTTTTTGACGGCTCAAGGAATCAAAGTCTAACCGGTCTTATCAATCATTCAGTGTGTGACTTTCTGAGGCTCGACAGCTGTAGCCGTGAAAACGCTCACTTTTCTTTCAGTTTACTATTTCAAAGTTCTACTTGTGCTGTTAGATTTAATATTCAACCTTAGGTTTCTAATTTCACAATTTTGAAGCCGACATTATTATTCGATTATAAATTATAACATTGTATTTACCTTTGCAAGTCATGGTTTTTAATATACCAAATACAAAAGTACAGCTTCCTAGAATCTCTTAGCTTTTTAAACTTAAAATTAGCTTGAGCTTGAAGCGGAATTTGTTCAAAACTGACATTTGAAGATACTCCTAAATATAAAAGTCTTTTTTCAAAAAGCAATATTTTAAAATTAAGTCAATCCGGTCAAATTCAATGTTCTTCACATTTTTTGAAGAGTTGGAATCTAAATTCCAAATTCTGCATGTACTATATTCCTGGTTTCTGATTCAAAGCTAAATTGTTCTAAAATTACCCAAGCGGTAACAACGTTGCCTAAATTGCCTAAATTATATTTCAAAACTGACATTTGAAGATACTCCTAAATATAAAAGTCTTTTTTCAAAAAGCAATATTTTAAAATTAAGCCAATCCGGTCAAATTCAATGTTCTTCACATTTTTTGAAGAGTTGGAATCTAAATTCCAAATTCTGCATATACTATATTCCTGGTTTCTGATTCAAAGCTAAATTGTTCTAAAATTACCCAAGCGGTAACAACGTTGCCTAAATTGCCTAAATTATATTTAAAAACTATTGAAAAAGTATATTTACTCAGGAAAAAGTTCCCTAGGTTGACAATTAGGCGGGAACCGTTGGGAGGGCGACAATTGTGCGGATTTTTTAACATGCTAAACACGGTGCTATTGGGTTTAGCTCGAATTATGTGACGCTTATCGCAATACGTAGATACGGATCCGTTATAATATAATGTTTAAATAGTAGAGTAAGATTTAACTTCAGTAAATATAAACAATGTAACATTAGCCTTATGTAGCACAACACAAACCCTCGTATCTTGTGGAAAATGAGCATGACCTAAGACCTAACTTAACCCAGTAACCCAACTTAATACAACCTATAAACACATTTTCATATCCGCCCAATTGTCACCTGCTCAATTGTCGTCCGCCGAACTGTCGCTTAATCAAAAAGCTCTAAAATCTCAGTATAAAATACGTAAATTTGAATCACAATATCATCAAACTGATTTCTTCCTGTAATTTAACTACATTCTACTCTGAATTACGCATAAGTAATGCTACATATTCTGCACTACATTGTTAATCACTGAACATCATAGCTTTTGGTAGAATTTTCATGCTTCAAGGCCCACATAGTTTATCATTCGAAGAATTCCTGAAAAGCTCAATTTTGTGTCAAATCGTAATTTTTGGAATTAAAAAAAATTACAACTTTTATCTTCCAAAATGAAACCTTAGTTTATGTAAATTTGAACGGGGCATAATTCAGCTTAGAGTTTTTCTCCCCATCGAACTGTGAATTTTAAGGCAAAACAAAGACGTTATTTAAATCTTAAGCATTTCAGTGATACTAGCTCTGCTTGGGATTACTAATTTTTGAACTAAGTTGTTGAGTTTGAGTTGAATTTCTCTGAGTTTCCTTAAATTTCTTACAATGCGCTTTGCACTAATGTTCGGGTGACTAGTTTTAAGCTGAAAAATTTGGTCTGAACCTGAAGCGTAACACCGCCAAGCCTGTCCACAGGATTAGAAATCATATACACACGATTTTGAGGAAAGATGAAAAGATGGTGATAGAGAAAAATAAGTTGTGAGTCGGATGACAAAAGACATACCCAACGCCAACCAACCCAACACAGAATCCTGTTTCTGGGAGAAATATGAACACATGGAGTTCAGGGAAAAAAAGAAAGTGGATGAAAAGAAAGGAGCGCTGATGAAAATCTCATCATCTATCTGACGAACAAAAACAGGCTGTGTTCTGTGTTCAGTGCAATTTCACTCGGAGGAACTAATCCATCTTGGGGCTAGGCTTTGGCCTACATTCCAGATCTGGACTGGACATGTCCACAATGTCCACTGTAGATACAATTGTGTCCCTTCTTCCGCTTTATATTTAACCTCGACGTAGATTCAATTAACTCCGAAAGCCGATATGTTCAATATTGTGCGGAAATTTAATTAAGACTTTTTACGTCAATAAGCGTGGCTGACCCTATTTTCGGATCAAATCATTACTTGGTCAATAGAAGCATATAAGTCTCTACATGGCTTCTGTAGGCGGAATTAGTTTTGGTTTAATATTGAGCAGGAAATGTGACACCGCGACAAGTGTGTGTAATTTAATAAAAATGCGGGGCTTCAGCCCTCAAAGCGAAGGAACCAAAAACGTGTAGGCAGGTTGTGGCTTGTGTTTTAGATTAAGTTATATAAAAAATGGGGGAAACAGGATAATATTTCGATATTGAAAAAAGATAATGATCGAATCCTGAATCCCTATATGTAAATGCAAATAGGAAATTTTGAAGTGTGGATTACCTAATCTAAATCTAACGAATAATATAAATGAAACTTTGATACCAACGCTCTGTAGAATTAGAATTTTGATTAACAATCAAAATCAAAATTCAATATGCCAAGGCAGGAAATATTGTACAGATACTTACTAATAATTTTTGTGGTGCAAGACGGCATCTGATGGCACACGAACATGACACATGAAACTGTACTTAAATTGTTATCAAAATATGCTTTTCTCACAGCTAGCAACAAGCTCAAGTACTAGGAATCATAATTTTTAAACAAAAACCAGCGGTTTTTATAGCCCACACTCAAAAGTCAAAAAGCATGCTGAAATCCATTAATTCTAACAAAATTTCACGATGTACGAGGGTTGTCCCATTTAAAACGTATTTTTTTATTTCGAGCGTAACTACGGTGGAAGTTGATGAATTGACCTGAAGTTTCGTTGATATACTCTGACTATATTTAGGGTAAAATACATACATCACCAATTGATCAACTACGAAGTGTCATGTTTATAACTGTAGTTGTTAGGGTGTACGTTATACAAACGTGAGAGTTTTTTAAAAATAAATAGCCTAAATATTTCGATTGTTCGTACAATGTGTTTGAAAAATTGCATAATGGGCATTGCTGAGCTTGAACCAATGCAAATCTATTTACAATCGTATTGTCTTTGACGACCATACACTTGTGGTTACTAAATTCCAAAATCAAAGCGCGAATAGAAAGCAATTATGGATCACGTCAGATTTTAAAATGAAAATTTTGAAATCTGTTTGTTTTTACCTAATAGCCACAGCGCTCGCCTGTAACAATTTTTTTACTCAATATTTGTTGAAACCTAGAGAAGTGAGAAGCCATGCATCCGTCTATGCTGATAATTTCAGCTCAATTCATATACTCCCACTTGAGCTATTTATGAGCGAAACACAAGGTACGTTCTCAATGGGACAACCCTCGTTTCATCACCTTTGTAATCATGACGTCAGGTGTAATGTGTAATTGATTTAACCAATAGGACCTCATTTACTCATAAAATACAGATATTCAACTTCCTCAATTAAGCTAGACTTTTGCTTGATTAGACCAATTTTAACTCACAAATTGGTATTTGAACCTCTTGTCCTAGGTTATACATACCTGCTACTAACCTGCGACCTTCTTGTAAAATACAGGCAAGCATATCAGAACGAGTTTTTGGGTGCAAGTGATTTTAATTTACTACTTTAAATAAGTTTAAAATTGATTAAAAAGAAGATGCTGAATTTTAATTAATCAAATTCAAATATAGTACTGTAATTTCTGGCGTTTCAAGGGTTCTTTTGCCAGGGACTTATTTGTAATTCGATTATTTCCTTCAAGATTTTATATATATTTGATTTGTTGCACTCTGAATTGTAAAGCAATTGGCATTGGCATAGTGCGTTGTACATAGAACTTTCATCACAGGTTGGACATTCTTGGGAGTAGGACGCGCGTCGATAATTCCTTATACATTCTTGTTCTCTAATCTCACTAAGCGAGACACAAGTAGTTTCCTCAAAAGACCAGTATGTAGCTAATCTGGCGTAATGAAAATGAATAGACCCGAATTCAAGACTACTTAAGGGAGAGATAAACGAAATTGCATGATTTTATATTTCCTCTTCTCTTCTTTGTGTACCTAACCAATACAAGACTCTGTGGAATCTGTTGGAAGGGATTTTACGATTACGAGAGAGTGAAAGTTGAATTCCGTAAAACCCCGCATCGTTAGATTCCAGAGGAAACATTAGTGCCGGATTGGGAGCTGAAGACCTCCTCGTCGGTTCCCTGTGTGACTCGTGTCTGTAATTCCACGTTCGAAAGGAAGTGTTGGGCTAGAGCCTAATCGGTGTAGAGCGGTGTCTGGGGATACTCTAATAGATTAAGAGCCGTTTATGTCAACACAAGAGAAGATTTAGTTCCCCATCCCTCAGCCTCGTAAATTATATACAATTAGCCTAATCAGGAAAGAACGTACCTCATCAGTTCACCTAACGCTCACGTGCTTCTATGTACATAAACTTCTATGGATTATTCCATTACCTAAATTGGAGCAGCTCCAGTTCACGCAGAGAAGTAGGACGAGGACTGAGCGACAAATCATTGTTGACCTCCGACTTTTTTACTCAATGGTCACTGAACAGTAAGTGTCTTCGTAATTTCACTTGGGACTACTGGGACAAGATTTATGTTCTTAAATGTCACAGTGATATCTCTTCGTATATTAAATTAGTTGAATGCGTCGAAATTTCAGCTTCTGTAAATTTTTTGTACAGAGTTTTAACATTGGAACAACAGCAGAGGCTTAAAATGTGCTTAGCCCAATATTGGATGAGATTCACCAGAGCGTCTTACTGTGTGACTCGCAATAAGAAGCCCAGGGTGAAAGTGGAGAAAGCGAGAGCTTACTGAAGATGCACCCACTCCAGGAATCCGACGCCAGCTTACTGAACGCTTTCCGGATCTGGACGAGACGTTTTGTGCTGACTTTCTCCAACACTCACTCAGTCATAGGGCGGGTGGATGAGCTTTCTACCATAATCTATTGTAAATAGCAGAGAAAAGGGTTCTCATGTTTCTTTGCAAATATTGTAATGCAATAAACTCTTAAGTAAATACCTTGAACCAAGTTGTAGTGGAACTTCTTGGATGTATTTAATAATTTACATTTAAGTATACATAATGCATTTACAAATGTCCTTTAAAAATAGTTGCT
>JAQFYU010001662.1:0-14064 GCA_034694905.1 Ceratophysella granulata
TCCTTCACGTCCAACTCTCCATTCCCGTCAACGTCGTACATCCGGAAGGCTCTTCGCAATTTCTCTTCTGCAGTTCCGGCAGAAGTCATGTGAATTGCGAGCAAGAATTCCTGAAATGGCATAGTCCAGATTCGTCAATACTGGTTTAGCTAACATTGATATCACAGGCTTCTACGAAACGAAGGACATATTGGAGTATTTCGCAATTAGCTCAAACTTTCGTGCATGCAATGCAGATGCAGAGAAGTGCCAAAAATTGACACGCTGTCCCAAACGTTGTAGTATTCAGGACATTATCAAAATATCAATCAGGAAATGGCATTTCTGTCTCAGTCTGGTTCCAAATATTTACCTTGAAATCTATAGTTCCGTTTTTGTCAGTATCGAATGAACGAAAGACCAAATTGCAAAAACCCTTTGCGTCTTCTCCAGGAAAGAGTCTCGTGTACATAACAATTAGTTTAGCCGGCGTCAGAACGCCATCGGGACATCCTGCCTGTAAAATAGGAATAGGACAAAAATGAAAAATTATAGGAAAAAATCTTATTAATTAATTTTTTGTTCCGGACCGGATTCCATTAAAACCGATACAATCGATTTGAAATAATTATTCAACGAATCGATAAAATTGCTAGATGTCATAGTACCACATACGGTAAATTTACTGTGCCACTCTCGGATCGTGTCTTCATCATAGTGCGTGTGACTTAGCAAATATTCCAGATCTTCTTCGGTTAGCTTATATTTACTGCCACCACAACCCATAGCTTTTGTCAAAAATATACTTATGTATATCGTTCCCAAACTCAAGCGAATTTTGTCCTCACGTTCTCCAAGTTTTGAGGGTTCGAATTCGGCTAAAACTGAATTCTAACTGTTTCTATTGTCCTATACAGGAGTTTACATTTGCGAAACACAGAATACTTTGAATTGTTGCATACAAAATCAGAGACTGGAGAGCTTAGTGTCAATATTACGACAATGCAAAATCTTAGTTCAGTAATCTGTAACAGTTCAGGTTTTGAAGATGCTCGATTCCCGAGTCCAGATCCCGACTGGATAGATATCTACCTGATAGCTCTTTGAGGCTGGAATCGTTCTGGAATCATTTATAAGCTTTTTGTTAAGCTTAGAACGACTTCTCGAATCTAGTGTTCTTAATGGAAAGAATTATTCAATAGTCACGTCTTATGGATTGCTTCCGATCATGAATCACGATTCCCATGCAGCCAGGAAATTCTAGTTTGAGTAAATGTGTAGACTTTAGGAAAAGAGCACCTGGCTGCATTTCAGAAAATTAGGACGAGGACGCTGCGCCGCCGGCCAATTGAACTAAGCCACCAATCCACAGTACGGATAATATTCCCTTTTCCCGAAATTTTAAAGACAATTCCAGGGAATACTTGTACAAGTTGCTTTTTAAAAACCTTTCGAAAATTTTTGGATTCCAATTTCATCGCTTTCACAAAGATTTGGGTAGTGATATCCAAAAACGTATTTAATTGTACATCGAGTCAAACAAGGTACTCTCCATCGCATCCAAAAAAAGTAGAGCCCTCGTTGTCGGTTGAGAATTGGGATAGCGTCACCTGCACAGAAGTGCCGCAAAGCAGCATAAAACTCGGGCCTGCTTTGAAGCATACTTTCGCTCATGCGCGTTGTAACATGCCGCTTTTACGGCACTGTGAAGGTGACGCTATCCCATTTCTCAACCGACAACGAGGGCTCTACTTTTTTGGATGGAGAGTACATTAAAGTTTCAGGCACACCTGGAAACATGAAGTAGCTGTATGGCGTGTGGCATGGCATTGGCATCATTCTTGGAAGTTTGGTATTTGTCGTCGGGAATGTGGCATTCAGATGATATTTTAAAGAATATAGAAAGTGCTTTCCTTAGACTTTCACCTTGATATCATTCTCAATTCTCATAATTGGTAACTGCACACTGCACTTCAGAAGGAACGTGACAAAACTAGGAGAGACCGTTTTGCTAACTATCAAGCAACTTTTCCTGGCTTATGAATGATTTAACTTTTATATATTTAACAATAGAAAACTTGACGAAATCATGAATAATATTTGTCTTTTAAAGTTTTTACTTACAGGAAAGTAATTCGAGCTGCATGACTTCAACATTGCAAACAGGAATCTCAGCTACCTAATAAAATATTTTGTCACTAAATGCAGTTCACCAATTTTGAAATTGATTAATTTTTGCGTTGAATTTTCTAAGAGAATTTATTGGAAAGTCAGAATTCTCCCGATTCCTAGCAATTAAAACAATGCATCATCGCAAATCTCAACCCTAATCCAATTTCATTGAAATTAATCAGGTATCCTTAATTTTTATACAATTTAAAAGCCTCAGACAGTCATGTTGTGCAGCAATGCACGCACAATGTGCATGCACAGGGAAAAACTTTTTGAATTTTTTTTTTTGTCATATTACATCCCTTTATTCAGGCTTCCACAAGTAAAATTTTAACAATTCGTATATATATTTTGAATTTCATTCATTAAAACTACTATGCAAATATTTAACCTGGTCGAATTGTCCTAAAAATCATTTTCTAGAAATTTTTTGTGTTGAATTCAGGGAATCACGTTTGCTCGCGTCTCCGGTGACGAATATAATATTGGGTTGAAATATAATTTAGACATGACATTAGTAACATAGCCTAAAGGAGTCAAGTCAACATTAATGAACTTCTTGATCTTGTGGCTTGACTTCAACAGAAAACTACCAATTCCTCCAATCAAATCAATTTAATGAAAGTAATTTGGCTCAATAGCAATTAAAGACGCTCCAACTTTTCACGTGTGACACTTCATCTTATTCGGATTCAGCCGGAAAATGAGTAATTCAATAGTTTCTCAGCCTTGCATCATTCATTGAATCATTGGATTCATAACTTATTTTTCAAAGCTATTATATAAATTGACTATATAATTGGTATAAAATATATATAAAAATTGATTTGTTTGCGATTAAAGAGCAAAAACCAGAGAAAAATAGCATCTTGAGGGCCGGACGATGGAAACGTGTTGACTGCTGGCATTTGTTTTTCGCTCGAGTTGTATTTTATTCATATTATTTGGGAAACTCGTCCACAAGCGAAGCAACTTAACTGGAAATGAAGAATGCAAAATGTGAAATTGAAGAGTTGTTCAAGTGTTTGGCTCCTGGTTGGACCTTCAGCTTCCTTGAAGCCGGGCATTGACTATCCAGTCCGGTCAACAATATCATCCTTTATCCTTTGATTTGATATGCGCATTCTTTCTCCGCTGGTTTTAACAAAAGGAATAAGCTTAACGAGCAGGCCCATCCCAGTTATATGTTTAGCTATGTAATATTAAAGATACTTGTTTTTGTATGTAGTATTTAGTTGTTAGTTGTCAGTAAATAATTAATTCAACTTAGTTGAAGCTCAATCTCAAAATTCGCCAAACAATAGGATATGGTCCTAAGAAAGCCTTGTTAATTTGTTAATTTCATTATGATTTATTCGTGTGCTCATTTTTTCATTTGAGTAAAAAATTGAGAACGCGAGACCTTAATTCTTAAGCCACAGAGTTTGGAATTATTTAGGATGAATTAAAAACATCACGAATCACGATATTATCTGGCAGATGCTTCGTGTGTTAAACGGAATGCCGTATGCATTCGGTGATTTCAGCGAGCGAATTACAGCAGCTCATCAGCCTGAAAGAGACGTCTCCTCAAATATGCAAAGATGTTTGCAAACGTGAATCCAGGTGCTTGATCTGGTGATCAGTCGGTTGTCGGCCTGTGGATTTATCGTCAGCATCAAGGTATCCTCGGGTTAGAGAAACCGGATCCAAAACAACTTTTTTTTTCTTTTGACCGCATACTTGGACGGAAAGGGAAAACTTTGAACTCTTAGCCAGGGTTCAGTATTACTCTGACTTTCATTAATTGTAGTCACTCACAGGAATCATCAAGTCTGCTGTTGAGGGGTATTAGTTTAGTTAATTATTTAAAATGCAGGTTCTGCTGGTAAGTTTTATCATAAAATTTAAATAGTACTTTTATTCAAGCGATTTAATTTTTACGCTAATTCCAATTTTATTTTTCAGGCCAGTGTGGTGCTGGTAGCAGCCTTCGCTGTAGTAACAGACGGTCAATTTCACAGAAACGGTCAACCTTATGAACCTTATGAACCGTACCAGTACTATCCTAGAAGTTATGGCGTTTCGCCCTATGAAAATTATATTTCGTCCTACGAAGATGAAGAATATCAGATTCGTGTGAAGCCCATTCAACTTCATCTAGCATATGCCCGTGAAGGTCGAGGGAAGAAGGGAAAGAAGGGCGGTGGTGGCCATGGATGGGGCAAGGGCGGTTGGTGGTACTACAGAGATCACAAGGGATGTCACTCGGGAACATTCGGTAATTCGCACAATTAAAAAAAACACTTTAAATTTTGTTCCCTAATCGGAGTAAGGAGTTTAAGGATTTAAAATTTGATCTTTGGATCAAGCCTAGGAATTAAATCCAATTTTTAAAAATTAATACGAAGTTAATCCACTTTATTGAAATATATTTAAACCGATTTTGTAGAAATTACGAACACATTGTCAAGCCAATGCAGGCGCAATATTAACTACGGCGCAGCATGAACACCTTTTAAAAATAAGAAAATCAAATATTTGTTTAAAAATTTGTTGAAGAAGTCGATTTTCAAGTGTAAAATGCCCACTTGAAGTAAATTCTTGAATTTTTACATATAAAATTTAAATGCAAGTGTTGAATAATTTGTTGGAATACAACTTTGATTTTAGTGTGTGAACCTTGAAGATTCCTAAGATGCTAAATTTATTATTCCAGGTCCACCCCCGGGTCCAGGACTCGAGCGTGAACATTATCTACAAGGCGCTTGCGGCCACCTGGGAAGTCATTGGAAGCGACAGAAAGGACACGGTGGACAGGGAGGCGGTGGTCAGAGATATGGAGGCGGTGGCGGTAATGGTGGAGGACATGGAGGTGGCGGCGGATTTGGTGGGGGCGGGTGGCAACAAAACAATCAAATTCGAGGCTGGCAGTACAAAGCACCGATTGGCAAGGGCGGCGGTGGACCTGGAGGAGGAGGATTCGGTGGTGGTAGTGGCGGTGGATTTCGAGGGGCGGGATTGAATTATGGCAGCGGAGGATATGGCCAGGGATAGACGTGAAGGGAATTAGTTGTTTGTGAGAATGTCAACCAAGTATAAAACAAATATTATGAAGTAAATGCAATTTTTGACCACTTCAAATTCAAATGAGTTCATTCGGGTTTCATTGCTCCCAAAATTATTTATCATCTGGTATTCAAAAGAGAAACGAAATTACGTTGAACTAGTATTGCTTCATAAATTCACTGGAAACTGAGAAGTGGTGGGAAATTACGTCAATTCACTGTCAACTCCAGAAATTCCAGTTGCAACTGCGGATAAAATCCATATCACATGCTTAATAAGTAATACATCAAATGTAATCAGTCAATTAATTTGATTAGCACGACAGGTAAAGAAAGCCGCTGGTTTTGCTTATTTTTGCGAATGAAGAGCATGAAATATTCGTACCTTGTACAAATTTTGAAACACTTTCCCATGATTATTTTACGTTGTTCACCTGCTCCATTGTATTGTCCACATGCAGTTCCTGTATACACATTAGCCATTTCGTTGATTTTATATATTTAATATAAGCCTTGACAATGAAACTACCGCAGGGGCGTTGATTGATTACTCCGCATTTTAATTCATCAACCCACTGTTTAATCAGTGAAATAATTTGAGATAAAAACATTCGATGGATAAATTGTAACACATTCATTTTGCTTCAGGTTTAGCAGTGCTGAACTATCAGTCATACACACGAGTCTCCTACGTTTTACCACATCAAATCCTAACGATCTCAGAAATATTTCCTATAAATAGGACCGGAAATTCAAAGGTTAAACTAATACTGACTTTGGAGCTTCAGCGCATTTATGTGATCAAAATGGCCAGTAAAAATAAGTTTAATTTTTCATTCGCTGGTTGCGGATTTTTGGGCATCTACCAAGTTGGCGTTGCAAGCTGCATACGGCAGTACACACCCCATTTGGTTCGAACAAAGGTGTCTGGAGCTTCCGCAGGTGCAATTGCAGCAACATTCCTTATCTGCGATGCCTCAATTTCCGAAGTGACCAAAGTACTACTCGATATAGCCACTCAGGCCCGTTCTCGAACCTTGGGACCGTTCAGCCCGTCTTTCAACATTACAAAACATTTGCGAGCTGGAATGGACAGGCTTCTTCCAGAAGATGCACATCTTCGAGCCAATGGGAAACTCCATATTTCTCTAACTCGTGTTCATGATAGGAAGAACATTATCGTTTCTGAATTCGATTCAAGAGAAGAATTACTGGAAGCCGTCATGTGTGCAACTTTCATCCCAGGTTTTTCGGGAATATTTCCGCCAAAATTCCGCGGAGCTAGACACATGGATGGTGGGTTTACGGATAATCTGCCTTCCATGGATGATCATACTGTAACCGTGTCACCATATTGTGGAGAAGCTGATATTTGTCCCAAGGACGGAAATTCAACGCATATGATGTTTAATGTTTCTAATACTTCATTTGAACTGTCTGCTAAGAATATTTATCGACTGTCCAGTACATTCTTCCCACCAACGGCAGAGATTCTCTCAGACATCTGTCAACAAGGTGAGTTTTGAGTTTGGTATCTAATTTCCGTAGGAAAACAAAGTTTGCCCATTTCGACTATTAGAAAGATAAACACATTGTGAAACTTCAAATCACTCCAAAATTTGATACTTACTGTATAGTTTTTAATCAAAGATCTCAACGAGTCAAATCGTTCGGGTTCAAATAATTTTTGTGCATATTTTGTATTATTTCAAGACTTTTAGGTTGATTTCTACTTGTTTTGACGATGTTGACATCTTTTTGCACTTTAGTTTCATATTTTTCCACACTTTTAAATATGGTTAAAATTAGCTGTTATTAAGTTTTGGCTCAAAAGTTGTCTAAATTTTCAAACGGTTGGGTATACGATATATGTTTGGTATTTAAATTTTTTTCGCGGCTAGATGTTTAATATTTTCAACATGATTTGCGTTTTTACCCTTGTTTTCACAGGTTTCTGTACAAAGCATCTGAATTTTTGAACTCACCCTAAAATTTAAATTTTCTGATTTTCAGGTTTCGACGATGCTCTCAAATTCTTGGCTCGAAATGACCTAATTGGTTGCCGATCCTGTATTACAAGTCAATTTCCACCAGCTAATCCAGATGCGTATGAGAATATTATGAACCTTCTTCCGGAAGAAAAAAACTGTAATCAATGTGAACATCATAAAAACGTAGCACTAGCCGATCCCAGACTTCCTGCCACAGTTCAGCAGATTCTTCAAGAAGATATCGAGTCGGGAAAACGAGGTTTCATGAATTGGCTCTATTCTCATCAAAGTGTCCGTCTCCTTTCCGCCATGACACTTCCATGGATTCTGCCCGCCGACATTGCCTACGCCACTGGAGTCAAACTACTGGAAAATGTACCCAAACCCTCAATTAACCTCTCCCCTCCCAATGTGAAGTATTTCAAGGGAGTTTTTGTTACACTTCTGGAACAACCCTTGTCAAATGGCAAATACGACAATTTGTCAACCTTTCCAGTAGAAATTCCAATGATTTCCCTCACTCCTTCAAACATTGCTTACGAACCGATGGAAATGGAAATGGAAATTGAAATTGAGAATTTGGGCACGATTCATCTCTGTGTTCCAGTTCATAATGAAATTGACTGGAGATTCACAAACTACGATAATCTGGACATTGTGGAAGAATACAAGGTTCCGAGTCGAAGGCCCTCGCTCTTCTTCGACAATGGTGAGGAAGATACGTTTGAACGGTTTCTGCAAGTGACGGCACATCAGGACTCAGTCGTTGCAAGTTACTATGCAAATTCAGAGAATGAGGTGTATTTGGCTGAAGTACCTACGTATCCTTGCAATTCGGTCAATCTCGATTAGCATAAGCTGGTTCAAGTACAAGGTGTGACAATTATGGATCCTACTCATCACTGCGGTTTTGTGAATGCAATTTTATCTTTCTATTTTAAATATTAGTCGAATTATATATTACGTGTAACTTTGCCTTGTTCCAATCAAAGTGTATCTCTACTTTATTGGGAATTCCAGTGCAACTTAAATGTTAAAGCTTTTTTAACAATCTGTGATCATTGATCATGTGTTAGAATTGTGCAATGTACAAACCCGGATCTTAAAATAATGTTTTTGTACTATAACCTCTTCAAATAATAATGGAACCCTGTATCTATGTTGTTGAGTGCCGAAAGGTGCTAGTATAATTATATTTACCGCAATTGTATAGATAGTTTGTTTAAAGATTATAAAATAAAGTGTATGTTTCAAAGAATAGCGAAGGTTCATTACAACAACTGACTAAGCTTCATGACCACATTCAAGTTGTCGGCATAACTTTAGTAATACTGATTGTATTGATTTTTAATTATATTTAATGTAATTAATTTTAATTCACAAGTGTGTTAGTGTAAAACTCAGCCATCTAGAAATTTTTTGTCCGCATATCATTATCGCAGGGTCCAGGGTACACCGTGATAGACACACCACGTAACCACAGCATCCGTACTCCGTACTCAAGTACCGTATGCACGCATCATGCACCTTAGCTAGAGAAAGGAGAAATCTAACTTTCACCTTGAAGTGGAAACTCAATTAAGCTTCAAGGCGTTCAGATCAATATTAATTTCAGATAAATTCAAAATGTAATGTTCCGTACATTGCTTTCACTTTCAGATGAGGCCAATTCATTTGGCGAAATGTACCCAACTTTAACTTGAGTAAAGTTTTTACGGGAACCCTGATACACGAGTGAATTGACAATGTCAAACTTCAAGAAGTATTTCCTGATTTGAAATTCTTGCTTTTATAGATCATCAGATATTCAACATTTTTAGTAGAGAACCGTCAGCATATTCATCTGTAATATTGGAACGCCTCTTATCTCTAAATACATTTACATATAATTCATCAGACATCAGAGATGAGATCGGCGGTCTTTTCATGCACTTGTGCAAGTTCAAAGTTCATCTTTCACCTTCACGTACGCGTTGTTCCACAGGATTGTCACAAGTCACAATCCCCGCTTCATTGGGAGCTATACAAAAAACTAAAACTCAGTATTTGGATCTATGGTTATGAATTTGTCCGGCTCGTCAACCAGCAAAAGCAGATGAATAATTCATGAGTTTAGCCTAACATTTCTATGAAGTACTCGGAGGAGTGTTGTGTTTGAATTAAGTTTTGGTTTAGGCATTTGGGATTGGGATACATTTTTTTACAATTCATATAAATATTACGTTGTAGGTAAAAATTTCCTAAACATCCACTTCACAGATGCTTCAAAACGGAGCAAAGGCTTTTGTAAAATTGACACTACTCTGTTGTGGGACAGCTATTGGGATATGCATTGTTATTAGCAAAGAGAAATGCGAGTTCATTTCATCATACTTCCGCCTGATATAATTCGATTTTGGAGTGTGATCAAAATGGCATCTTGACTTTCTCCCTATTTCTCTGTTTTGAGGAGATAATTTTCTTAGACTTTGTCGCATAGGGTCTGCCGCATTATGCAGCAGTTTACGTTTCCAGCATTACTTTGAACTTCTGGTTGAAGAAAATTTAGTAGGTAATTAATTTGTATATTTGCGTTAAGGATTAATTAACGAGAACACTTTTCAACATGTGCCCCAGTCCCCTGCACAATTTTTCTAAAAATTGACATATTTATTCCTTGGAACAAGTTCAAACAATTTATAAGTAGGTATTTTGAAGTTTCGATTTGGGATTGATTGGGGTATTGGGTATTAAAATAACGGTTCAATATACTCCTTACCTTAGTGACACTGAATATCTCTACAAATATATAATATTGAGAGTTGGTTTGACTCTTCGGAGTTGAACCTCTCTCCATTGGAAACTTGTGAATCAATCCACCTGGGTTTTGATTTTTGATCGATTTTATATTCACTTTTCAAATGGCGAAGATCCAAATATTCCCCATAGATTCATCAGCACAATGAATCATACAATAAATAATATAATTGGCCTTCTTTCCATCGTGTCGAAAAAAGAATCATGCAATATCCGTGTATTAAAAGATATACACATACCGAAGTTCCGCATTTCGTTTCTCATGGAACAATTTTGTCCAGTTGCATTCTGTGCCTCCAATATACGGTTATATACGTCAGATCCCTGACAAAACGCACCTGAACTTCACCTGTACACACTTCCCACTTCCCCCTTTTCATTTCATTTCATGTCGAACCAATATTTGATCCTCATGTTATTATTCACCAAAAATATACAGCACATGTCATTCTATTGCGTGCTTTCAATTGTCCCGATCATCTGACTGTGACGGGCTTCATTCGCTTCGGAAACCTCGAATCCATTTTAGTGTCGCAGTAGCAAATCATAAAATTGGAACAGCTCAAAATTGAAGACGGTTTGTTTATACTATACATACACCATATTGGCTGGAACTGGAATCAGGTTTCTGATATTTGCCTGTGCCCAATTCTTATCACAACTAAAATTAAACCCAGCATTTAACATACACAAAGATCGAAATTGAACACATTGCTATTGATAAGCGATGTTTTCAGCAGACCGGCTCCAATAATATCATTCCTTGCCTCCTTGCAAACAATATTGGTTCGAGTTTCATTATTCATATAACAAAGCTATTAAAGCTCCCAAGTCAAGTGAAGTGGAAACACGGTTCAACATAAAAATATTTAGGTAAGCCGAGAAGTGTACTAACCAATTGGCTGAATAGTCAAATTTGACTCATTTAAAAAAAAAAAAAAATTGTGCTGCAAATTGTAAACTTGAATCGTGTATGCAGAAGTTAACACACAAGCTAAAAGTTAAACACGAATATTTTCAATCCGGGTGCAAATCTTGCTAGACAGCTACTCCAAAGGAATCCTGTTATCATCAATTCATTTCCAATTTGTTAATGCAAAGAACGAGTAAGGCGCCAAGAAACTTTGCATGCCTTTAGTACCTCAAATATGCAATACCTGAATTTGGAAGCTTAAATTCTGTGTGCATGACGAAGGTGTCACATTCGCAATAAACCCTAACTAGTTTCCAAGTCATCAGCAAAATTCCGGGGTGACTCAGGATGAGAATACAATTCTAATCCACCTTGCATTGTTACATCCCTGCAAAAGGCCAGGCCAAGCCAGACACCGCCTTCGACTTTTCGAAGGGTGACAAGTGGGATTCTTCTTCAAGTTGTAATTGTAAGTTGTACCATTACTCACGGTATGATAATAATATTGCACGGCTCGTCAGTTAGTCGTACGGATTGAGAGGCTGAGTGACACTGTTTCCGGATCCTGCACTCGAGTGACAAGAAGCCTGTGTGTATCTCAATATTAGTTTTATGCCGTGCCTGTCCCATTGTTCACACGTAACAATTGGTTATCGTGTAGTTTGCATTAGCACAAGTGTGCTTTTGTGAAAACCATATACTTAACTACCCGAGATATAAAACCTCATCATAGCTGTCTTTTTTATTTGTTCAGTTCAAACCGTAAGCCTGACATGGAGGATTCTATTGAATACTAATTCTCCATGGGAAGTTAAAGTACGTAATCGTGTTTGCTGTGCTGGAATAACGGGGTTTGAAGAATTGTGTGAAAATACTGAGTAATCTGTTATGCTCGAGACGTAGGTTGAAGAGGAGCATCTAATTCTGCAATTAGGAAGACTCGACGTGGGCTGTGATCAGATCACATCTATAAAACATTAGAAGATGTGTTATTGTTTCTGAGGAGTGACACCCTCATTGCGTAAGAAGCCCATTGGAGAACACCCCCTCCGCCCCTCAACTCACACATGTGGTTCAATAAACAAGTTCTACCAAATAAATTCCTAAACTTAATTGCAACATGTTGTAAAATATGAAATATTGAATTACTCTCTGGCACTCAGCCTGGCATTGACAGTGGAAAAAGTGAGATACAGTATATTGAACATCGTAAATTGCACTACACCCTATTGTTTCAAATTCGGCAGAGCCTGCCTGGCCTGCACTTTACATACATTTGCAAACAGGCCTTCCAGCTTTCACAAGTTCCAAATTCCAATCACCTGCTGTTGTAAATTGTAAACTACAATTTCAATTTAACTGGGCAAAGAATCCCGTCCAATTATTCAAATTATTTATTGAACTTGAAAAACGTATAATTCGTGTGATTAGTGCCCGTGTTGCATGTAACCTCAAGTCCGACTCACCGTATAAGGTAAGACAATGTTTTTGCTCTAATTACCATTTTACATAACATCTTGGGTTCAAAACTCTTTGCAGGAATTCTTAATATCGGGTTATTGGGTTCAGTTCCTTCGGGCAAAGTGTGAAAAACGTGAAACCCAGGATTTTACTGCATTGCATGCTGGTGACAAGGTGACGCACAATTGTCACAAGTCATAAAGTAAATTCTTCTGGCGCCAGACGTTCTTTTATCGTCTCTTCTCATAAATAGTTGTAAGCTGTAGAAGCATATCTGAAAGCAACACAACAGTGTAGCTGATAATTTCTAAATAAATAGAATATTAACGAATTGGGGAGATTAAAATAAGTGGAAAAACAATTGATGGGTCTCGTCATAACCGGATGTTCAACTCGGATTAATGCATTGATTTACGTATGATATCGATTTATCCGCAGCTCAGAGATGGGGAAAGTCCTTTGACTTGTAAAATCCGTGATTTCAAAATCATGATTTTGTGTTGTAGAATAATTCTGATTTTTGGATTTTGATAATGTTGTTTGATTTTGACGAATTTAATAAACAGCGAATTTTGGATTTTGAAAATCACGGATTTCATATAAATTGACGAATTAAAATTAAAAATGTATTTAAAAAATTGTATTTGTAATCTTAAATTTTTTATGTTTCCCATTTTATATTGTATATTCAACCTTCACTGTTTCTGAATTAGTGATTTTGCTCTTGTCAACAAATATGACTTTGAATTTTGGGATTTTGATCTTGTCAAAAAATAGGAATTTGCATTGATCTTTTCAGAAAATACGATTTCCAATTTACTATTTTAATATTGTCAACAAATATGGTTTTGATTTCGTAAATACCTGATCTTGGCCACTGATTTGAAAATCATAATCTCACAATTTTGCCCATTCCTACTCATGCAACGTGTTAAGTGCCAAATTTGAAGAGGTAATTTGATCTCATTTTAATCTCCGGTAGGATTTACTGTACCATTTGATTCGCATAAATTGAGAAATAGTACCTATGATTATCAGGACAGGATGTGATCTGGCTGTGCCTGAAATGTTTAAATAAATTATAAGCATTACCCTACCCATCAGGATCCATGATACAAAGTCGATCAAGTATGCACATAATTCATGCATGCTGGGAGTCGATTCGCTTCCGTCTGTCGCCGCATCTCTTGGTCTGCTGCCTGCGCCGCAAGTCAGAATGCATGAAGCAGAGATGAACTTGCAGCGGAATTCAATCGTGAAGTGATGCGTTGCATAATAAAGAGGTATCAGACAGTTCTACAGCATGCTATGCACTATAATCAAGTGCATGGCCCATAAATTGAAAATAATAAATGCAGAGCGTTATAATGCTACAGTGTGAAGGATTTACCTGTGGATGCATGAATTAAAGAGAAGCTGAAGTGAACCATTAACTATTATTGTCGTGATTCATAGAAAATGTATAGTTTTGTTTGAAGCCGAGCAAGCCAGGCCAGGTATTATGTTTTAAATCTGGTTGGACTGGATTTTTTTGTATCAGCCTTTTGTTAATTTTTCCTTTTACATTCGTGTTGGAAACAAGATTGACTTTGAATATTGAACCACATTCTTCCGCTTAACTCGTTTCACGTGTTATTTATTATTTAATCAACTGGTGTTACCAAACGCGACGACATTGTAGATTTCTTTGTGTACATATTCATGA
>JAQFYU010001663.1:0-14062 GCA_034694905.1 Ceratophysella granulata
CTCGCAGCAGATATTTAACTTAAGATCTCAACAATTCACACCGGCCTGGTTCCAATAAACAAACTTAAATTGAATATTTTTGCATATTTCAAGGCTCTATTATATATTTGCATATTTTGATGCTATTTCTAATGTTGGTTCATATTTTGGAGTATATAAAATTGCGCTTTTACTGCTGATTTTGATACTCTTTAAAAGTATTCTTCGGTTGAATTAGTTTTTTAAAATCAAAAAATTTGTAATTTTTAGTTGTTGACGATATCCGATTTTAAAATTTAGAAAACTTTAGTGGCTTGATTTTAATTTGAAATCTTTCAACAATATTCGCTTGCATATAATTCGACTGACTGTATTTTATGCCAAATACTTACTGTTTGAAATCCAAATGTTAATATTTTTGCTCCAATTTTTTGTTCTCCATATTTTAGTGCAGAGGGATATTTGGTGCACATTTGAGTGGAAGTATTAGCATTTTTGGTCGATATTTTGACATATACATTTGGGACCGATGTGTACTGTAAACTGCATTTGAACCTTTAGTAGGTAACAGTAAATCTTACAATTTTAGCCGCTTATACCTCATTAAAATATAATCCTTACTCGACGTGAGAAACCCTGTACAATACGGAAGCAAAATCCAGCAGCAGTTGAACATTTAGTATTAAATGTGACTTGGCATGTCCAGACGCCAAACAAACGCGTGTCACTTCAGCATATTTTATATCCAAACGTCTACTCATAAATTGAGAAATAAAGAAGCTTCTTCACCACATTCATATCAATCTGCTGACCCTAACATGCTCGGAGAATTGAATATTTAAGACGTATGAAGCTGAATAGCATGGCACATGAAAATGTGTCACATCATATGCGTAGTAGCTATTAGCATACTAACAAAACAAATATCCCTAACATCAGCTGCACTTGCATTTTTTTTCACTGTATTTACCGGCCGAGCATTTCTATCCGCCATATGGTAAAAAAATTAATATTCATGGATCAGACATTAAAATAATTGTAGCCTATGCGGCTTTGCGGTTTGGTACTTTACACTAACTGCTACTGCGTGCATCGGTTCACTATGCGTCATGCATCTCACCATATTTCCATGTGTTTGTGTGTGACTAGTCCCGCCAACCTCACCAATTGCTTCGTAATTAGTGTATTTGTTTACTTATACATATTTTCCATTTCCTTATTGAGAATTCCTCTTTGACTAACGGACTCATTGTTTTACGAGATCCTTTTGTCTTCGTTCCTTCTCCTTGCTCTGCTTCGTTGCTTTCCTCCTACTTGCTGAACACATTTTTTGGAGTTACGCATAAGCATAGGAACAAGAACAAGAGCTCAGGAAAAATATAACTTTATGTGTTTGAGGAATTTGGTTCAATAGCGTAGAGCATTACTTAAATTAATGCTACACATTTGGTACAATGTACATGATCCTATTTCAATTTTGGACGCTCAAAATGCGGAAGCTCGTTCGATCGTACAATAGTGGAAAATATAGCCTCAAATATTCATACTGACATTGTTTTCACGCTTCATGAAATTACATGGTTACGGAATTGGGTTGTAGATTATAAATTATAAAATAGAATGATTTAAAATTCACTTACAGACACAAATGGTCCGTTTCATCATCTTGATTCCGTTTTCTGATCACTTGGTCACAAACACAGAATCAAAAATTCAGACTTGAATGCAGTGCTGGTCGACTTCCCTCAGTGGATCATGAAGAGTCCAAAGAATTCACTTGTAAATTAAAATTTAAAAAATTAAGTCGAAATGTTAAAATTGTTTTTAAAAAATGACGTTCACAACACGTTCACTGCATGAGTCTGGTGTACTGGTTCAACTGTGACTGTTTCTCTGGAAAAACAGGGCTTGTTCACAGTTTGGAAGAAGGGAAAGGCACAAAAATGGGCTTGAAATTGAAGGGGAGAAAAAAAAGGTCTTCTTGCAAAATGCTTAGAAAACTTTAGGGCTTGGTAAGTTTTCCCAAAGTTGAAAGTTTGAAGCCCAGCAGAACCCGAAATACGAAAATAATTCCTTGGTACCTTTGAATATGAACTTCCACAATACCAGCAGAGTGAACCAACGTAGGTCGTCGGTTCGGGTTCGTAATGCCTTGGGTACTTCCCTGCGTCGAGAGAAGTGTTTAGGACGGTCCGGGTTCGTGTTTGAGGACTTGGGTACCTTGACTGTACCGAAATCCTGAGAAGGGTCCGGAGTCAATCCGGGTACGTGGATTTTTGGATCAACAAGTGTCTCAAATTGAATTTTTGACTTGGCTTTGCTCTCAGTTGCACTGAAACTTGTTGTTTGGTTGATGTTTGGTAAGTTGCTCCGTGTTGCTATGTGAACCGTACCGTTTTATATGAGAGTTGGGAACCCGGATGAGTTTTTCTCTAATATTTGAATAAAAATTGATAAAAACTGGATTGATTATTCTGAGTTGTTTGGTTTAGTGTTTCAAAGTTGAGGCGTGTACTAATCCTTGTTGAGTTGTAAGAGAACTGAAATTAATTTTTATGCTCTGGCTTGTTGGTCTCTTGTGATGAAGGCAGAGACCAGTGCTTCAGCTCTTGGGTACGCTCACTCTCTAGCAGCCAGGCTTAGGCTGAACAATAATGGGATCCTCTGCTAAAAAACCACTCTTCCCATATGATAAAAAACTGAGCATCATCATCATTACGAATCATTATGGGGTCTGGGATCTGGCATACAAGAACGTAAAGGCATCGTAGGGTAAGGCTTGCTTGGTGCTTCGTATACACTGACTTGATGCCGACGAGCTGGCGAAGGACTTCTGAGTAAAGCGTTTAAAATCTGTGCATTCTAGGGATTCGAAATTGGTCGGGTCAAAAATGAACAATTCTGGTACAAGACCTTTTCTTCAAACGACCTGAAAATACTGGGAAAGAGGAATCGGTGGCTATTGTTTTAAACTAGTCACAGTGACCTTTCACCCTTACACGTATAACCCAAAGACCTCGTGCTGACAGCAAATAGAAACATGAAACAATTAGTATAGAATTAATCTTCAGGTCAGCTCAACTTCTGAGATTCAGAAAGGTCATATCAGATTTTACACAGAGAAAAAAGCACCATTCACTGATTCAAAAGGCTAGGTCACACTATACACTAAAACAACAATCATCGAAAGGTCAGGTCGGATCACTGAATATAAATGTATCCATTAACAGGCAAGATCGCATTATTAAGAAGGTCAGGTCAAAGTTTCTCACTGGAAATAGAATTATATTTAATTTGCAACCGATTAGATCTTATATTTTACAATATTATTACATAGAATGAAAGATGTCAGACACTTATATGAATCAACACTGACACGCTTAACAAAACAAAGGTCAGGAGTACTTGTGCACTTAGAAATCAAACCAAAAATTCACAAGCTTAATATCAAATGGTTATCCACACCAGAGGCAAGAGGCAACACAATCCTACCAAAATTCAGGTCCATTTGCATGCGAATAATAAAGGTCATAGGTCATTCATAGGTTAGCAGGTGAACTATTTACTAGAAATAAGCTTGTGGAACAACTGCATACAGAATACTAAGGTCAACAACTTATAGGAATCAATCCTTAAACTCATCATCACAGAGGTCAAGTGTACTTGTGCACCAAAAATCAAACTATCAACAGACAAGCTTGAGATAAAATGCGGTCATGCACACTAAAAGATCACACAAACTACAATTCAGGTCGATTCGCATGCAGAAAATAAAGGTCATAAGTCAATCAAGTCATCGGATCAACCAATTTCTGTTTGAGCGAACCGTGATCATTGACCTAGAATTTCGATACGGTTACTGTTTGACGGAAATCATCTGAAAACATTTGGTTTTTGTTTTATCATGAAATTATGCCGACCTGTTAGAAGCCTTAGGACAAAGGCACTTTTGTGTCCGAGTCAGAGTCAGAAGAAGGGAGAAGAGATGCAAAGATCCCCCTGCCCTTGTACTGAAGCATTCTTCTTCGACTTTTCAATTTTTGAGAGAGATGTTGATGTTGATCATGATGATGGCCTGGCTTGTGATGGAAAGTTTCCTTTTAAGTTGTAACCAAATGTCTTTTTCGAATCAGCGAGTGGCTGACCTGCTCTTGGTCTTGTTTGGCTTGGCTATCTTTAGATGTCAAATTCATACCAGGGCGTAAGCTAAGCATGTGGTTGATGATGATGAGGATACCCTGGACAACATGAATCATGAATCGCGTGTTTTTCTTGACTTGCAATCTAAATTAATCTCAATTGGCCATCAAGACATCATTAGTTGCTGTTTTGAAATGAACTCCTGCTTCAGAATGAGTTACTCTCTGGGTTAACTATGAGGTCTCTCTGATTTTGTAATCAATTAATCCTGGAAGAAAAGAGCATTTGTAATTGCTCAAAAGATATCTTCAAATTTCTTGGATTCAACTTAGTATTTTAATAGTATACATATTACAAAGATAACTAATACAAACACAAATATATATATGAAAAGTAATGAATTGAAATATTTTGGGCAATTATTTGTGATTTTTATTATTGTATAAACCCAAAAAAAAGTAATTATGAATCTACAAGAATACAGCTTTGCTGTTTTTGGAGTTCATAAGCTCTTTTTGGGTTTATAAACTAATGAAAATCAAAAATAATTGCACAGTATATTTCATGTATTGGTTATCTTTGTTATATTGTACTATTGAATTTAAGAAGATTCAAGGTTATGTTTTAAGAAATTAGCAATGTTTTATTTTTGTTCCAGGATTATTGATCACAAAATCTGAGTCCCCGCATAGTTAACCCCGAGAGTATAACTCATTATATAGATTATACATAAAGAGCCTATGAATCTAAAAACAGCAAAGCTGTATTCTATGTACATAGGTTCATATTCTTTTTGAAATAACGAAATCCCGAATTTTCAATATAATCTATTAGTGATTGATTAATATATACTGTATAATGTATATTTTATGTATACTGAAGCAGAGCACTTCTTGTTGGTCTCAAGTTTCACTCATTTCTTATTGTTCCATTTCTGCTGCATTCCTGCACATTGCATACATTGTTGTCCGGATTTTTGGCACTAATAAAATCTCGGTTTAAAAAAAGGGTTGAGCTGATCCACGCTGATATACGCAACAGAGCACACATGTGACCAGACCACTGAACACGGAAATCAAGATCAAGACTCCAGTGAAAGTTACTTGACCTTGTTTTAACCTTGACTTCATTCGAAATGTGCTATCAAAAGCCGGCTAAGGATATACAGCCTAAATATGTTAATGAATTCGCCGCCCCACCACTTCCCCCACCTCAGCCGCCTCAGCCGCCACAGCCACTTCCACCTCTTCCGCCGCTTCCTGCATATTTTCAGCATGCTCCACCTATTTTTGCGGAAATTGCAAACCTTTTGAACCTGATGATCCTAATGGATGGCTCGGATACTGAAGACTCGGAGTCGGAGTCGTCGGATGGATAATTTGGAACAGGTAACAGGTACATAACGTACATACTTAATTTAATTAAGCATAAGTAACATAGCTTTCGATTTTGAATACTCACTGACTACTTGGTATACTTACCTAATTAATTACCATTACAAAAGTATCTTTGGTGATTTGAGTTGAGTACGTTTCATTTCATAACCTACAGGCACCCCCAAAATCTCCGATCCGCGATAGGGAGATAAATCTTTTGACAGATAGTAACCAAATGGCTGGGAAGGGTCCTTATGTCTCATCCTGGGTTAAGGCCCTCAAGTGGAGGGTACAGTAAAAGTATCTCATCTTAACTTCCAATGTTCCAATACTCGGTCATATGTTAACCGCAACAAAAGAGACAGTCTAGTCAAAACATTCAACAATTATTCCATTCCTTCCCGAATCCCTGAGGCCTTGCTGGGTCGAGCAGATGCACTATCTGCTATGGGATGGGGAAGTGAAAATTAAAATACCAAAGATGCTTTGTAGCAAAATTCCAGGCTCTTCTGGCCCTTCAAGTCATTAAAGCTCATTCCTGAAGTAAGTAAGTACTATGTTTTGGAAAAACCTTTCCTAGAACATAGTATACCGTTTTTGTAGTTACTTTGTACAGTCCACTCGGAAGCCTTGTGGGCTGAACAAACAGAAACTGGAATTCACTATTTAGACCTAATTCTACTGGGAAACCTCGTATTTTAAAACAGCAAGAAATCTGCATCGACGGTTAAAATCAATGTCTTGTCTGCGCATTTTCTAGTTTTAATTGGTGTATTAATTTAAATTCAAAATCAATTCACGACGAGCAGCCCGAATTTTCAGTTCGAGCGGCATTTGTTTCCAAACTTTAATTGGTTTGCTTAGCTTTGAATTTAATCAACTTCTGAAATAACCAATTTGCTATTAGAAACCTTGCGCTAAATGTGTAGCACAGCTATATTACAACAGTGCACCATTTAACTGAGTTCAGGGAGACGCTTCCCCTCGCCGTCTTAGAAGCTTATACGGGAAGACGTGATGAATGTGAATGTCAGTGTCAAGTCATCTAGCCTCGTGTCATTTTACAACCCACCCTCCTTAAAAATATCCTGACGGATTTGTTCTCAAGTGCTCTACCCAGTCACACCAACTTATTTACCCACCAAATACTTCAGCTCATGAATTCCCGTTTCCCGTATGGTACAGTTCGCCCAGGGAAGAAGGGCTTTTTTGGGGATTTGGGCGTCAGAAACCAAAAAATACAGTTTTTACCAAACTTGGGTACGGGTACACAGAGACATACAAGTTAGTTAGAAGTCTATGTGTTCTCTTTCCAAGCATCAGTATTCTCGTTGTAGTTGACCTAAAGTGACCCTTTTCAATTTTCAAAACTAAAAATATCCAAAAGTGGCTTCCCTCAATGAATAGTTTTTTTTTCTCAAAGTTTTCCTTTGTAATTTGCTGCTCTTTTTTTTTGACAAGCTGTCTTAATTCTCCCTTTTCAAATCTAACAATGGGCACCGAGTACCCTGCAAGCCATAAATAAATAAGAGACAAGCAGGTTTCCCGTATTTGTTTTAGCCAGACTTATTGTTTCCCTCGTTTATGGTATGGTCTGGCTTGTAGGGAATTAATTCGAAAGGAAAATCGTTCTGCGTCAATTGAACAACGTCAGAAGGGTATGCTCTAATTTAAAAGCTTTTAAATTGGGTACCATCTCATTTGGGGAGAACTGCAGTGAGTTTGCTTTAATGATTCATTAATTTCGGTAATTAATTGACTTAATTGTGCGCTAACTGTTAAATAAAACCTAGTTGATTGAATATTTTAAATTTGGCGCTTTGTAATTGCATTGTACCTACTTGAGCATAGGGATGCTTGACCGTTGGTTGACCCACTCGGCACATATAAAACATGTAATTAGCTATATTCCGATTATAAAGACAGCGATTGACCTCATGTCAAAGGTCAAACTGTCCTCATGCTCTAGCGTCCACATTTTAACGTGGCGGCGAATTCAAAATATCGGTTGTTCTAACACTAAACCAATGCGCTGTCCGTACAGACTAGAGTGCAGTGCTCACGCCCAGTAGACTAGGCTTGCCGCGTCCAATCTAGTAATGCTAATTAGCACGTGCCCAAATAACGGTGCCCATTTGACAAAAACCTATTTTTAGATCTAATTGTAGCATTATTTGTATGTGACGCACGAGGATCTGCTTGAATATACAAATACTTTGAAAATAAGGTTTACAAAATGATTGTTAGCATGTAACTTTGTTCATAGGTCAATTCAGATTCTGATCCTCCTACTTGAATACAGTTGAAAGTCCAAAGTTTGGATTCAGAGTGCAACATGACAATTTAATGATTACATGCTGTTTACATGAGTCAATACAATACTGGATTAGATCTTTCCGTATACTTAGCCTGGATCTACAATTAATAGGCTTCCTTGTTGTTCATCGAACAATTCAAGCAAATAATGAGGAAGGATTCTGTTCTATGAACATGGAAATGCTAAATTAAACATTCTTCGACTCGCAGCTGCAGCAGCTTTCAAAAGTTAGAATATAAAGCGAAATTTGTCCAAAATTCGTGGGGCTTGTGCACTCGTATGAGCTCCTAGCAAATGTTTCTCCTATTCTGTAATGCATTTCTTGGGTTGACAATTGACAGGCCTGAAGACTATAAAACGGGGGATACGGGATTCTTAATAGCTCATTAGGGAGAATTTAGGCTGACCTTACAGGAAATCCATACGGACTTCCTTTTCACGGACTAACTAACGCAGTGCGTTGATACTCCCCAAACTGAGTAACAATGTGGCAAACGCCGAGTGACAAAGTATATTTAGAAGTTGAGACATATTTTCAGTCCCATCATCCGCATATATGTAACTACTAAAACCTCTCAATCATTCACCAAGTACAGATACACCCAGTATTCTGCTGAACCTTGAAGCATATGCTGTTTCCGAGTGTCTTTCGGTCATTTTCAAAAATTCATAGTTGTAATTTTAGTAGTATTTTCTTTGACATTAAAGTCAGTCTTACCGTTAATATATTTAAGGCTCGGTAGATGGGTACTACTTTTAGCATGTGGCAGCCTCTATTGGAAATCGAATCTTCAAGGGCCTCGAAAAGCCAAATGTGTGTCCAGTGTCCAGTGAATTCAAGTAGGAGGTTGAGGCCTTCGCTCAACTCAAATGAGGTTATTTGAAGCGAAGGGGCATGCATTGGAGGTTTCTAGATCTTGGTGTATTCAATTTAACAGTACATTCAATGATGTTCTTTCGAAAATTCAATTTCTCTGTATTAGCGGCGCATAATGATGCCAAATTCTTTCGCATAGAGATCAATTTTTTTTTTTTTTTGAAAGTTTATTAGTTTCTTTATTCAGACTTCCACGGAAAAAAAGGTTACAAATAAATATATAGTAGATCTATAAATTTAATATTTCGTTGAATTGGGCGGATGGGGGGATTGTCGCAAGATCAAAATATTCGTTAATTTTGCCTTAGATATGATGACACCTTTCGATTTCTATACAAAAAAGTGAGAATTTTGAATACGTGTTATTCACCTGAAACTATTAAATCCTACTGAATGAACAGCTTCAGTCAACACGAGCTGATCTGATATACATACATAAAGATAACCCTTACCCTTAATTATGAGAGAATTAACATGTGTTCGTAATGAACGAAGCAGGTGCATGCATGTTCGTCAATTCAATGTCAATAAATACTCAAATTTTCGATTCACGCACGATGTCCCAAATCAAATGTAGTAAAATAAATAAAAAAGCGTTAACTGCTACAGTACATGAATTGTTAGATTCTCAGCCTGAATTTTTAATTGAAAAACACTCGAATTAAATTCTATTGCTTAGTTAAGATGCTCGGATGACTAAGCTGCATCAGATAGATTCCCGTCTCCGTCCCATACTACTGTTTTTCAACATTAATGAATGTGAACAGCTGAACAAACACTAGTAAGTATATTTTAGTCATTACTTGTACACACATTCACATTGCATGTGTAGCAAAAAACTTGGGGAGCATCGTCGTACTTCTTTGACACAACAAAACAGTCCACGTGTACCGCATAGTGCAGAATAATTAATAATAAGGTTAAACTTTTGGACTCAAGAGCGCGCAGGCAATGCAAGTGAATCATGAATGAATCCAAGACATTAGTCTTGTGCATGGATTATGGCTATTGGGCGTATGATATGACGTACGTTTTCCAACTAAATAACAGAAAAACAATTCAAACTAAAAAAAACGAGGATAAACTGATATACGTATGTAGTTGGATCATCTCTTCACACAGAATAATTACAGAGCCAAAGGTCGATTGTTTTGCTCGATGGCGGTAGCTTTAAATAGATACAATGGCGCCTTAACTTTATTTAAATTAAACTTTAGAGATGGTAATATGTGCGTTAGATTTTGAAAACTTGATATTTACACGGAGGAATCTTTTTGTGTGTTCTTGTGTAAGAGTTATGTTAGGTTAGGTTGGTTTAGATGCGCCCTGCGGTCACCTCTGCAAGAAATTACAACGTAGGGATATGTGGAGAAATGGACGCTGAGTTAAGCCCTTTTGCGGTCAATTTAGGTAGTTTTGCGGTAAGAAACGTATTTATTTGCGGTGAGACTAAAACTTTCTATGTATAATTTTAATTTGAAAGAACGTATTAAAACGTCATACCCGCATAACCTTGAATCATAAGCTAATCTTGAACTTGAATGACATCTGACATCTGATCCAAACTTACCTGGAATATGCAATTTAATATTAGAAATTTCTGGTTTGTGCCAAATACAGCGAATGCGAATAGACGATTTGTTTTTCGCAATTCTCAATTCTGCGTAATATTTATTTCTGCAGTACTCAGTACTTTCGTTTTCTTTCTGTTTATTCATTTCATGAGTTTTACCTGAGCACAATGCACTTCATCAAGCAAGACTTCAGTAGTTTTTTTTTTTTTTTTTTAATTTTTTAGACTAATACATCCCTTTATTCAGGCTTCCACAAGTTGCATTTTCCTGAAATGGTGTGAAAAGAAGACTTACGTAATGTTATTTGGTATTTTATTCAGTCAGTGCCTTGCTTTTGCTATACAATTTTTACATACGTATTCAAAAGCTTTGTGGGTTTTGGGATTGTTATACATATGCACTGCACAAGCTCTTACGTAACAAGCTAACCTTGCTTACAAGAAGTTTTTTCATGTTGACTGTTGAATGTAGTTTATTAATTTTTGCTTATTTTTTCAAGAGAAGGTCATTGTAAATCATTAGACTGTCCCATGGGCATCAAGAGTCATTACTCAGAGTCAAAATGTCCTTTATTCTGGGATTCGTGCGTCTTTTACATGAATTTGGAAAACCAGATTTTACACTTTTATTTGACAAGCTAAATTGCTTGGTATGATGTATTTAAGTGTTTATTTTGAAGAATATTGTGATTTGGCATGATGGTCGTTAAATAAATTTAATTGCAGTATTATTGCGATTTTCAATTTTTTATGCGCAATTTTATTTCGTCGAATTTTCGATTCGACGAATTCTTAGTTTTTTACTAATCCACTTCGGGTCTAATTTTTTGCTTTATTGTTGTTTTCATAAACAGAATTAAGGTACGTAGATGTAATTCAAATATACATACGTACATATATCGAAACAATAATTTGATTAGCTCAATTACGAACGCGTTTGTAATCGTCGATCGATGTTCGGTTTGGCCGTTTGTCGTTGAACAGCATCACGCAAGCATGTCCAGTACATTGAACAAGTAAAGCTGAACATCAATCAAATGATACAAATTGAATCCCAATTTCTTCATTAACATCCGTTTTTGTCGCCTAGACCCTGAATATACTTTTTTCAAAATTGTTGAAAGGCTGATATCGCTCAATCCTTCACAAAAAATTCAATTATTTGAAGCATTTGATACGGGAAATCTCTAATTAGTCTTCAACAATCAAATCATGCTGGGCAAAGCATAATATAAACAGAGTCGGTAGTGCTGCTGCTGGTAATTTCAGTGCTGTCAACATTTTCTCATAGGTCAGAATTATCTTTTTAGACGAAGATGCTCATGACTCATTTCATAATCTTCCCACCATGAACTATAAACCAGAGATACCCAGAGACATGATGATTTAGTGAGCAATGCCGCTTTGAAGGCTGTAAGACCGGCGATTGTCTCGTAATCCAAACGATTCAATGTGTCTCAAACATTTTTTTTGTGTTTTTCCAAGATAAATCTCATTTTTATGATTAAAACCACAGAACTGGGAAGTACTTGGAATTTGGAACTTTTGTGTATCTCCGCAAACAACAAAAAATTGTTGAGACTTATCTGACGTCAGACATTAGGCGTAGGAAAAGGAGTAATTTCCTCGGCTTAAGGACATCTAATTCCCTGTAACAACCCTGAAGTCAGTCTTTGTACTCTAACACTAACACCTGCTGCACAGGAACGGAGCAGATGGGAATCTATAGAGATAATTAACCAAGAAGTGTGGACATGGAGATTCCACACTCTTTAGTCTTGGAGACATGAATTCAGCAAAAAAGGGGCGAAACTTGAGGAGAGTTGTGAGTAATATTGGGTAATTCCAGTGCAGAACATCCGTATTGTGTAACACAGTCCAATGTAACCATGCGATTTCGATTTGCACAAATGTGATTTGTTTTTAGTTACAAATAATCATGTACAGATTATATTAGAAAAAGTCAAGCAGAATGCTTAGTCATTCAGCGCTGGACAATGAACAGGAAACAACGTGGAACTTTGTGGGAAATAAACAAAAAATTAACTGGGTTGCGTGCGTAGTGTACTAATGTACTATGACTAACTAATGATTAAACTGAATTCTAGACCACAAATTTTAACGATGATTATGGAGTATCTGTGCAATTTAAATTGCTCTAAGTTAACTCTGTCTTCAGGGTCTTCAAAATCTTGGAACGACCTTATGTTAATATTTAATGAAAAGCTTGTTTGTATGCACTGAAAACAGTAAGGATATCACAAGCCCGTATTTGTATTTGCATTTTACATAAGTCAAGGTCAAGGTCAAGGGCTCAGGAAATTACTAACTCTCGTCATTGGTTTTGAGTTTTGAGATATTCGAAGAATACTTAAGGTCAAAGTTAATTGATTCAAGTAATTTTATTAGTGTATAATTATGCGTTTCGTTAAACCTGCAATTTTAAGTGCCGGTGTGGGTACGGATTGCATAATGAATTCAATTGATGAAAATTAAAGTGAAGCTTAAATTTTTTAAAGTGGCTTTTAGAGGTATTCTAGGGAAATTGAATTGTAATTATAATCAACATTAATTAGCATAGAATTAAATGTTTTAATTTCTGCAAATTACATTCCAAAGAATCTTTCTCGAAAGCAGCTTGTTGGAAAGGTTTATGCTTTAACTCACTCAAAATAATGCCGTATTTCACCTTATTTTAGAGACAATAGCTTGTTTTCGCCAAAGTCCATAGTGTTTTTGTTCGGAACATTATTTTGAGCGACGAAAATATTAAGTTTGCTCGAAATCAAATAAAATGGCGTACGGCTTGTATATTTCCCAAAGTTAGTATAGTACCCTCTTCACCCAACTTTAAAAGCATATTTTGGCCCATCACTTATTTTTTGCTCAATTTGGACGAATTAAAACGCCACCAATAAATTAATGACATTGTCGATCACAATGCCGGCCATAATTGTGAGAAACGTGTCCTTGTACAGCGAGAACGTCCCTCCGATCGTCCATCTTAGAGGCAGACAAGACCGGAAGAATTTCCTGTCTTCCTCTGAGAAATGCTTGAGGTCATATTTTCCCAATTCAATTATTTCTGAGGATCGATCCGTAACTTCCACAGCCGTTTCCACGGACATCTTGAGCATGACGCATGCCACAATGCCAACACAAGTGACTGCAAAGGTCAAGAGCGGATTGAGAACGCTCATACCTCGAATTACTGTGTAAAGACTTGTGATTAATAAAAATTCAGCCACAGGAATTGTGACTGGGAGTACAAACTTGACACAACGTTCTGCAATCGTGTGGCGCAGTTGGTAGGCTCGGAATTGAGTACGAAGGTTCAGTTTCTGAGCAGACGTTAGGTCTTCCCGCATCCTTCAAAATTTAAAATCTGGAGAAAATGACTGATTTTTTGAAAAAAGTAATCAAAATATTCTTGTTACTATGGTTACCATTCATCTTTCGACCTGGTTAACCACTTTGAGGATGAATTGGTATGATTCAGTATGGACATGCACATGAAAATTACGAGAGTCCAGTCCATAACGAAAACACTCAGAACAAGTGTCTCTACCGCCAAGTTCATGAAAAGATTTCCAAAATTCAGGTATCGAAAAATTGAAATTTTGTAATGAATAATGTATGCAAATCCTGGAACTTCGGAAAGGATATTCAGAATTGGAATCAGGAGCAGTAGTCGATTCACGAGTTCCAGACCATCTTTCTCCTCCAAATTAACGTTGAACAGGCGAGCTATTTGCGAAAAATTGAGTAAAATAATTAGCACAACTGTGAACATGAACAAA
>JAQFYU010001664.1:0-14062 GCA_034694905.1 Ceratophysella granulata
TGTATGTAAAAATTCAAAATATGAAGTGCTAAAAAGTACTCGAAATAGCAAAAAAAAACTCGATTAATGCTGCAAATTATCAGTGCAAATTATAGTGCAAGGCGTAAAAAACCAAATTAGCAAATATCTTATTTAATACAAGTTAGATTGGCCAGCCGTGATTTAATTCAAGTCAAATGTGTACAAAACATATAATTGCATTACAAGCCATGTCGATGTTTAATTAGCTGGATTGGTTAAAACGTCACATTAATTAACGAAAAAATAGCAAAACTAGCTATCAATAACCAACCAAAGTCAAATTGACAAAAATGAATTAAAAAATTCCAAATTGGCAAAAATGATAGAATGAAACTTCAATTGGCCAAAATATTTAGCCTTCGTCAGACCTTTGCTTTGACAGATGACTACTTTAATTATGCGAATCGGGATTTGGGATGCACAATTTTGTCTCAAACGTGTGTTTAACAATTTAATAATCTCAAATTGTACATGTAGCCAAACTCGTTAATCTAATTTCATATTTTTGAATTAAAAACAGGTGTCATTGTACTTTGGCGTAAAGGAATTCCGTGATATTCGGGATGCAATGGTGGCTGTAACGGACAAGGTTCACAAGACGGGATGTGTTATTGTTGTGATTTATGATGATTTAATGCCGAGCTTTCGAGCGAGCTCAAGTCTCATGATGGTAAGTAAAATTTTGACAAATTCCTGAACATTTACGACAATTTCAGCATACGCCACATTTCGTAACTCTTCAGGCTCTTCAGAAAGATGACCGACTATTCATAACAATCAATTTGTCAAACGTCCAGCTGCCTCAACTCTATCGCCTTTTTGAAACCAACGACACTTCCCAAATAATTGCAAAATATCTCCACACACTCTACCGCATGAGTCGATGTTACACATTTCTCATTTGGCTAACGGATCCTCGAATTTTGTATCCTGAAAATATTCAGCTTCATCCTGGCTGGCGCTATGAAGATGTACTCATTTTCACGGCTCATCATATTACGAAACGATACAAACAACTCATTGACCTCAGATTCTGGAAAGAAATCCCAAATATTGTTGGCCTCAAGCAGCGTGTTTCTCGACGAAGGATTGTAAACGTGTTTACGGTTCTGCCCTACTATTTTAATGGGCAGCGAAAGTCACATGAAATTGATGTTTGGCTAGTGAATGAAAAGGTTTGAAATTGAATTATACGCTAATTTTTTGAATTCTGTTTACTTAATTTTTTAAAGTTTTGAAAAAGGTTTTTGAGAAAAATGTTCCGCTAATTTGGGATAAATTTACGTCATTCAACAATGCTCTGTTGAACGTTAGTGTTCTGTGGAAAGCACCTTTCTTAATTGTTGGAGATTATGAAAATCCGTATTTGGATGGTTTGGACTGGCGAATTCTGAATCTCATTTACCGGAAGTTGAAGTTTCAACCGAACGACCATGTAAGTGTAAGTCAAAATTAAGATTCGCATATTTTAATAATTATAAATTTTATTTTAGAAAAACAAAAACAAAAAGAATTGACTTCCCCCACTTGCAAAACCATTTTGCAAATTATCGCTGCTTGCCCTAATTATTCCTCCATGCCAACTTAACTTTAATTGGTGCAATTTTTCAAAAATCTTAGAACTGGTCTTTCATAAGCTTCTAAAATCTGAAATATTTCCCACACTAATTCAATTTGTTATGTTTTCAGTTAAACATATTTACAAGGTATTGGTAAGTTGTACTCCTTGTTACGGCTTCAGATTTTTTTTTCTCAAAATACAATGGACAAAATATCGTAACCTACCCACCCTGTATACTAAACTTTGAAAGCTTTGGGTTCAGCATTAATTTGAAGTCAAATCTGGTTTTTAAAATACGAATAATAAAAAAATTGCATTGCAGTTTCAAAGTGGAGAAAGTGGGAATTTCAGAAATGGTTCTTGGACTGGAGTATTGGGTGAAATTGAAAGGGGTTCAGCGGATATGGGAATTGGCGGAATATCAGTCAATCCGGATCGATTGGGTGACTTTAGCTTTTGTCGCACGTACTACACGGATTCCTATTCTTTTATTAGCCCATTGAATACGACGGAAACCAATAAGTGGAGAGTTTTTGCTAAACCTTTGAGGTATACCAATTTCACAAAAAGACACATATTTACATTGCATCATTTGATTTTTGATAAAATATCAAATTTGAAACTTCCCGCTCAGACCAATTGTATGGATGGCGCTTGGGATCACGGCCATTGTGGTTTCCTTATCGGTAAAGATCATCGGACTTCTTGAAGAGCGTTTAGTGACTCAAATCCGGCATCAATCAACGTTTACGGATTCTTGGTTCACTTCAGTCGGAAATAATTTGCTGCATTTCCTAATCATGTTTTGCCAACGCTCTTTTCGACATGTTCCAGTGTCTAATGCACTCAAATGGATTTATATTGGGACTTTAATTCCTATCACTATTCTGGGTAATTAAATTATTCTCTGCAGATCCAATTACACAGCGCAATTTGTAATTTGCATAATGCATTCTCTGCAGTTTAAATTTTACACGCTGTAATTTACACAGGAATCGTATTTGGAGGTTGTCTATTCGGACAACTCTTGCAGCCAAAACCGGATATTTCTGTTGATCGGATTGAAGATATTCTCAGCTCGAAGTAAGTATTAAGTGATAAGTGTCACGCGTGCCACGTGATCATTTTAATCTAATGAAATGCCATAATTTTGAATAAATTTTTTCCCCGTACTCACAAGGTTGGAGATTGATATTCGGAATTATGACGGGCATTTGAATGAATTTGTGAACAAATCCGGAAGTGAGAATCTTTTAAGTATCTGGGAAAAAGGAACACTTGTCAATTTTGATGAAAGTGTTGGAAGTATGGATGAAGTTGTGAAGGGAAACCGGATTTATATTGATTCGAAGGCGAGATTGAAATTCACTGGAAGGTTTTTAAAAAAATTGAATTTATTTATGAAATTGACTTACGCAAATTACAGCAGAAGCTAATTAAAGTATGTAAATATCTTAGATACAAATACATGGGAGCAAAAGGATTCAAATTTCATCTTGCCTCTAACGATATCATAAAATCCGTCAATGTGGCTTGGCCCACACGGAAAAATTGGCCATTTAAGCCAAAAATTGATCGAATCATAATTTCAGCGACGGAAAGCGGTCTTGTTGGCTATTGGATGAGTCATTTGGAAAAAGGACGCTTTGGATTTGGAGGGGAACAACACAGGGTTAGAAATAATCTAATCATGTAATTACATCAATTTCTTAAAGGTCAAAGGTTAATACAAGCAAAGTAAATGGTATATACAGCTGGACCCCATATTTCTGAAACCACGTGACCGTCGAACGGAAGATATTGACCCAACTTTGGACATTGCATCTGCATCTCAAGTGAAACCAATTACAATTAAACAGATGGACGGCGTCCGTCTACTCTGGGTCTGCGGAATCATGTTGTCCATTATCGTTTTTGGCATCGAGCTGGCCATTGGTTGTTCCTGTCTAACAGCACGAGTAATAAAACGTCTCGTTTCTAAAGTAAACAGGAAAATCCGAATCAAAATTGACTACCGTCAAGAACTTCGCTTAATTCAGAAGAAACTTGAAACTTCCGAGAAACAACAGAGCAAATTCAAGGCTGAAGGAAGATCTGGCAGTCCTGGGATAAAAAATCAAATGAAATATTTTGTAAATAGAGGCAATCAATCGTCTGGACAGTTCCTGGAAATTTCTTGGTCGGACTTTGACGACACAATGAAATGGGCGAGTGCGGTCACAGTTTCGGGATTGGTGTCTAGAAAAACTGTTGTTAAGCAGTAGTGAATTGAATTGACTTACGTAAATCACGTGTACCTACCTCAAAGTTTTAAGCCTGGAAAATGTAAATATTAAATACAGGGTGAACACTGAACACTATGGTTGTCCTCATTTTTGAAAAATGATACGGCTCCAGAAACCGGAGCGACTTGGCAACATGTTCTATTAAAAATATAACCGACTAAAGTAATTTCTTCAGAATTTCTTCAGATTTCTTAAGCTGAAGAAACATCATTTTCGAAATTTTTCCAAAAATATTGCAAAAACTAGCAAAATGATTAAAGAGTTGAAAATCAAATTTTATTTATAATTTTTGCGGCTTTGTAAATGCTGTAACATGTTAAAAATCCGTGTGTTAAATCTTATTATTGTCAGAATTTTTTAACACGATAAATTCCGTATAATATTAAAACTGCTTAATTTTACCAAAGTTTTAAGCAACCGTTTTCATTCTAAGATCTGACTACCACATTCAAACCCAACATTGAAAGGGTTTCCTGCTAAATATAAATCGGTGAATAACGATAAAGGGTTGATCTTGAAAAGCCGTTACGCTTTAACAGTAACCCTATTGTTCCCTGTTCTGAGTTTTCCATATGTTATGCCATTCAGACAGACGCTACTTGGGTTTATTCCTTCTCAGTAGTGCAGTGAATTGCATTTCAGTTTTGTAATACAAATATTTTTGATCGTTGAATAGAATAAATTGGAAATTCATTTATTTCTTTAGACGAGAACACGTGATTCGTGAAAATGCTCATAAGGGATTCATGTTGGGTGTTCATAATCTCAAATATTTTAGTTCTACAAATTGCACCGTTTACTAAGTCACTCAAAATTGGTAAACCCGAACCAGAAGTAAAAGCAAATTCACGTAAAAATTTAGCTTTTTTCAATTCTCTGAGTTTCCTCGATTTCGGAGTTCAAGATGTTTCAGGTGAGTTTGGTTTTCCTGATTTGAATTTGAATTTTAAAATTATATTTAAAAGCGAAACTTAGATTTGTTATTTTACAGCCATGTTTAAAAATGCGGCTGCCGTGGCTGAAACAAAAGGATGTTCGGGAAAATGTAGAACGCCAATTGCATTTTGGATGCTCCAGCCTCTAGTTGAATGTAATCAAGTGTTAAAGGTGGGATTTTAAGCTCAATATTAAAATTGTTAATAAATTTAATTATTCTAAACAATTAAGCTGTTCGCTGTTCCCTAAAACAGATTAACGTGATGCTTTTAAAAAAAAAACCGAAGTTTTCATAATTATGACGGTAAACTAAACAAACATTCACTATATAATTATCTGTTCGTTCAAACTACGTAATTCATGACCTCGTGCAATAAGATTCCAGGAAGTTCCAATATTCAATGTGACTGTCAATGTCAAGTGTCACTGAGCTGGCGGTGACCAGCGAAAGGATGATTGAAATATGCAGGGTTGTCAACGTGAATTTAGTCGGATATTTTTAGTGAACGGACAATTTCGTACAATTTCGAATTTAATTTGAACTTTGAACAACAAAAGATACAAAATTGATAAACGGAGTTGGGTCCAGACCCCAGATGTCAAATTCCCAGATGTCCAGCCCGTTCAAAGAGGTTACATGTCAGATGTTCAGTGTGTTACAGGAAATAACGAAAACGAAATAGTCAGAATTCAATATAAAATGTTCAGAAGCTTCAAAACTCGTGATAATTTTTAGCAAATTTACTTTACCCACAAAAGATCAAGGATTTTATCGCGTATCCATGTACTTAACCGTGGAATGTGACCAATTTGAACGGGTTTGATATCTGGGAATTTGACATCTGCGACACACCCGATCAACGAGCTTTTGAATTTCATATGGTTTGGTTATGATAACTAATTACAGGTCACTTATTCTGATCATTCTAAACAATATACAATTCTAAACTATTCTAGACATGGACGAATAATCCGCCATTCCGCGAATGTCAAAATTCGAAGCGAAACTTTTTTTTGCATTTAAAAATTATTTTTACAAAATCGGGATAAAAGTAAAAATTGAAAGCTTGTTGACCGATCTTGTATAGTAAACCGTGCTAAAAATAGTAAATCTGCTGCATTTTGCATTATAGGTTTTACAGGCGGTTAGCATCTCTGTATTTAAAACGCCAAATGTTTTTTAAATTCATTAAAAACATGCTCAACTTAAAATATGCTGTTAAAATGCAACTCATGTTTCACACAAGGTCTTAAACTCCACCATTCTGATTTCCTATGCAATTTTCAGGCTGACTGCCCAACAGGACTAGTTTGCTGTTCTCAAATGGCGATTTCCAGTGAGACTAACAATTACCTGAGAGCAGAAGGAACTGGGAATAATTATGAAATTCCTGAACAGGATCTTCTGATTTTGCATGACTTGATGGTCCAGAGGAACGCCACACGAGCTATTCAAACAAATATTCAGAACAATACGCGACCATCTCTATAATTAGCCTGATTTGTATTCCCGAATTCCCCCGGCCTCGAAAATAACAAAAACGACAAAGGTAAAGGTGAGAATTGATAAGTTAGAAGTACGTGCAGAATCTTGCACATGGAATACATAAATAATGTGTAATTTTACGAATGAACTTCAAGCTCATTACTTGTGCTTAAATGATTTGCAGGGAGGAATTTCAATTGATTTCGGCCTCGTGTTCAAACGGAAAACAATAAAGATTGAAATAAATTATAACCTGTCTCAAGCACCAACACTTTATTAGGATATTTTGTCCATTCAGTTATTAATTACTACTTGAAACGGAGAAACGACTTCAAGTGAAGCGAAAATTGAGAGTTAACTGGAGTTGTTAGCACATTCTTCTAATCGTTTCAACAGGTGATATAAGACAGGTGATAGGAATCGATTGGAATTGCCTGGAGGGGACTAATGCCTGTGGCATCGTCATCACTTATGTGATGTGTGTCAGTCAGGGTGTCAAGTTTCATTCAACGGTGCTTGCCATATGATTTCATTACGGATTTCAGAGGATTTTGAGGTTAATATATTAGGATTTTTAAGAAGGAAAGCGAAACAGGTCAAAAAATGTGTTTAAATTTAAAATGCGATGAAAAGGTTTCTTTGAACGGATTTAAAATGATCATCAGAGAATAGGAAAATGGCGTGTAACGGATTGTTAATTGAAACGGAATATGGTATGTTGAGTGTAAGAGGAGAATTCGTCGAGGAATTGGTTATTTGGTAAGGTGAATAGGAAAACATCTTATACGGGTTAGAATTTGAAACGGGGAAAAAGAAAACGTCATGGGACGGGTTGGAATTGAAATAGGAAATAATTGAGGGTCGGGTTGGAATTTGAAACGGAGAAAGGAAGTAACATTATGGAAAGGGTTGGAATTGAAAAACGCCATTGAGCAGGTTGGAATTTGAAACGGAAGTGGAGAAAATAGGTTGGAATTTGACAGGGAAATGAGAAAACGTCATAGAGCGGATTGATATGAAAAACGGATATGAAAAGCGTCATGAAGCGGGTTGAAATTCTAAAAGAAAATTGGAACCAGAAACGTCATACGGATTGGAATTTGGAACTCAAAGAAGAGATAACATAACGTCTTCTGAATTAGTGTGACAAAATTGGAGAAGTTAAGAACGGGAACTGGGTGGAATGTGAACATTTAACTACATAGGAAAGAGAAATATATTTCGAAACACGTTGTAATTCAAAACGAGACGATAAATGCCGAGATTTGATTTAAAATTTTGAACTGGAAGTGTAAAAATACTACGTAATGGGTGGGAATTGGCAATTCGAAGCGGGAATGGAGTAGGGAATACCGGGCTGTAATGCGAAATTGAAGTGGAGAAGACTAAATAAAACGGGTTGGAATATAAAATGATACGGACTCGGACTCGGATAAGAAACGGGTTGGAATTTGAGATTGTGTTCAACAATCCTTAGAGCTGCCGTTGTCAGGCCTTGACAGGCATGGATACTGAACGGGAAGACCAATGCAATTGTATTTAGAATTATGCAGTCCGGAGACTTTTACTGATACGTACTTAGTAATTTGTGTCCATGGTCTAATTATCATTGAGATTAACATTGAACTTGGACTTGACTGGATGCAATATCTCAGGCCAAAGTTACTTCATCTCCATCATCCGTGGAATACAATGCATTAAGCTCCAGCTCGTTTCAACTAGTTGTAGATTACAATAATCTGGGAAACTTATTTTAGGAATTTGTGAATACTTATTCAGTCATCAGCCTTGTCTTGACATTACGAAACTGGATTCAGAAATTGTTGTAGTTTTTTAAGCTTTAGACCAACGGCGTCACAACAAACCGTAGACAAAATTCTTCAAACAATAGTACACAATGAGCTTCAAATCTTCATCTTTCAAGAAAAGGTCTTACACACTCAAAATTGAGGTAAGCGCTAAGAGCCACGTCAATCCACATACTTGAACACCAGTCGCGACCGGCGCTGGCGCCTAAGTTGACCGACAGCTGATTGACATTACCGACTGAAATGTAAATCAAGCTTAGTAATAATTGTCAACGAGACAAAGCATCGTACACTTATATTAAAATGTAACTAATTTACGCGTTTCTTTGCCATTACCGTTGCATAAGTTATTTGTACGCTAATTAGTAAATGCTATCGATAGTGCTAATCTGCAACCTTTGGTATGCTACACAACTACGCAAGTTAGGCATTTTAGAAGAATATACATACATACAACTACGTCAAAGAATAATGTATAATAATAGTCAAAACTGTCAACGCCATGTTTGCACTGGTTTCCCCCACTTCATTAGCTTTTAATTTTAGATTTTGGAATTTTTCAATATGCATGATATTTGCCTGCTGCTGCGTTGTGTTCATTTATCATAATGGTGTGTTGGTTTAGAATCGGTCAATAGCCTGTCAGCGAAACAACGGTTCAAATTACATATTTTTTCTAATTTAATCGAACACTAAATCAAATTGACAATTTGAATTACCAACTACCAAAGCAGTCAAATATTCTCTATTTTCTATGTTTATGATTCTAATTTAGAAACTTTTAACATCAATGCATGCTTAAAACTCAAATTTTGATTTGAAAATATTGTAGAATGAAAAGAACAAAGGTAAAAGGCCCAAGCTGAAGCCTGGAGTTGACAATCTGGGATTCAATTTCTGGGACGAACCCAAAGTACGTAAGATATGACGTAACATCCCTGATTTACATTTAAATTTACTGATATTAATCAAGTTTGATCATAAAATTAGCTCACCGAATTCATAATCGAGGGCCGGAATGGCGAGAAGAATAAATCTAGGGACTACAGTAAAGGCTGGAACATTGATGACCATGAAATTCCCCTGGAATCATTACTGAGCCGATATGGAAGTGATCCGGACAGGGTATGTGTTTTTGAAAGCATCTGCTACAAAATTTTAATTCTAAAAAAACATGGCCAATTGCGATTCCTTGCAGGGATTGTCGGCGGAACAAGTTAAGAAGAATCTTGAAACTTACGGACCGAATGTTCTCTATCCACCGAAGGCATCTTCTGAAATTTTAAAATTCCTTTCGAACGTTCTTCTGGGCCTCAATCTTCTTCTCTGGATTGCCGGAGTTATCTCAATTATCACCTTCTTCGGTCAATATGCAGCCGCAGATGCAGATGATGAGATTGACTACGGAAATGTAAGTAAAGAAAAAATTATTGATATTTACTTCGTAAACATACAGAACTGTTGCCATCGTATCGGCTGCTAGTTTCTGTACCTGTATTCATTCAAGTTTCAATCTGCAGCTAACATCCGGTGGATCATTGATCGTGGTCGTTCTTGTCGCTGGAACCTTTGCCTACTACCAAGAATTTCAGTCGAGTAAAATTATTGACTCGTTTAAGAACATGGTTCCGCAGTTTACATACGTATGGCGGGAAGGTAAGAGACAAGAAATGGATGTTGGGAAACTCGTCGTGGGTGACATCGTTGAGGTCAAGTATGGTGACAGGGTTCCAGCTGACATCCGGATTTTGGAGAGTATGGGCTTCAAAGTGGACAACTCTTCTCTGACTGGTGAACAGGAACCACAAAAACGAAACAAGAATTTTACGGACAAGGATCCGATGGAAACTCAGAATCTTGCATTTTTTTCTACGAATGCTGTTGAAGGTAATGGAGGCCTGACGCCTGACCTTGCATTCATGCATTAGCGCGGCGCTTTTTTAAAATTTGAAATCGAAAAACGTGGCAATTATCGAAGGAGTTTGATTGAACGATACACATAATAAGTGTGGTGTCTGGTGCGGAATGTTGAACCTAAATGATTTATCCTGGTGCAAGAGCACTTCAGTGTCTCTTTCATTCATGCAGTCATGCAATAACAACGGCTTTCAATATTTTTCATCTCATTCTTGTGAATGAACCGAATGAGCTCAGGAAAACACATAGCTTAGCAGGAAGCCAAACGGCGTATTGCATAATTATAATGTAATGTATTTCACCTTCGACAATAACTTGAATCAGAGGATTCAAATATGCTACCATGGCAACGGTATCCCATATTTGAAAAGTTAAATGCTTGGGTAATTAAAATTTTCTGTTGGTATGGAAACAGGTTTACTTAAGTAACGAACTGGTTTTCATTTCTAAAATCAACAATGTAGACTTCGATGATGTCGAGTGTTTAGTCAGTTATTGAACTCAGTTCACTTTAGACTTCGAAGAGAAAGGGCGTACGAGATTGTTTTTTCTCCGCACCCGGGTCTTTTCTTTGTCCAAAGACTTTCTGACAGATGGAAGTTGAATTCTCATCTTGGCGTCACTTAAGCTTTCGCCGCGGATTATTACCTGGCGTCGCTTCAGCCTTCGTCTCGAGTTCGCGGCGTAATTGTTCTGGATCTTTTGTTTGCTTTCAACTGCAAGCTCCCATCGGTTCACGCTCCGACAAGGCATTTTCTACGGACTTAATGTACTCAACTAACGTAGAATTGTAATTTGTTTTCACTTTGTGTCCGGAAATTGTGTTGTGGAGTCGAGTCAAGTGACATGGGTAGCATCATTCAGATTGCAGTTGCAAGGGAACTCAGCAAGGTCCAATTCGCGCAGTTTACAATTACGCTGACCTTGGATTTGCTCGGCGCATTTCACAATTGCACGGGCCGGTAATTTGCGCTGTGCAGTTTGATCTGGATTTTTTGTTTGCTTTCAACTGCAAGCTCCCATCGGTTCACGCTCTGACAAGACAGTTTCTACGGACTTAATGTACACAGCTAGCGCCAACTTGCAATTTGTTTTCAATTTGTGTCCGGAATTTGTTTTGTGGAGTCGAGTCAAGTGACATGGGCAGCGTCATTCAAGTTGCAGTTGCAAGGGAACTGAACAAGATCCTATACACACATTACACAATTGCGCTGACCTTGAATTCGCTCGGCGCATTTCACGATCGCACGGACTTGCAATTCGCGCGGCGCAGTTTGATCTGGATCTTGTGTTTGCTTTCAACTGCAAGCTCCCATCGGTTCACGCTCCGACAAGACATTTTCTACGGACTTCACGTACCCAGCTAACGTCAACTTCTAATTTGTTTTTAATTTGTTTCCGGAACTTGTTTTGTGGAGTCGAGTCAAGTGACATGGGCAGCGTCATTCAAGTTGCAGTTGCAAGGGAACTTAGCAAGATCTAATTTGCGCATATTATATTATTCACAATTTACCGAAACCGATGTTATTCGCGTCGTACTTTCAATTCAACTCAGATTCTTTAGTAATTCCGCGTGCAAACTTTAACATCAAAGTCGCTTCTGCTGCAATTAAAAAGACTACTACGCGAAAGTTCGGTTGAGCAACTCACGAGTGAGCCCTTCTAGTGTGAAATGAGGAAGGTTTAGGTGTGCGCGTGGTCATGAGATTCCTGCAACACGAGAGACGACCACGTCGATCAACGAAGGAGTCAACAAGGACAACATAAGGAGTAACAGCGCAAAGACACAGAGAGACGTCATACCACCAGGCGGCAAAATTTGTTTTTGACATTAGACGGTTACACGTTCAAAAGACGCTGGCGCTGCGGGTGTTGCCAAAAGTAAAGTATCCAAGCACACGATGACCGTTGGGTTTTGATGAAGATCAACTTTTCAATGATTCTATCCAAACTCCAAAATTAGCAAGTTTAATCTAGATTATTTAAATTTCAGGTACTTGCAAAGGAATAGTCGTCCGAACCGGCGGTGAGACGTTCATGGGCAAGTTGGCAGCCTTGGCGTCACAAATGGATGCAACGAGCACACCGATTGCCAAAGAAATGACTCGAATTATCATTATAATGACCACTGTATCTCTACTTTTTGGATTCATTTTCTTTGGAATCGGTCTTTCTATGAAGTACAGCCTAATGGATACCCTCTTCTTTGTTCTGGGAATTGTTATTGCTAATGGTAGATGAATTTCAAGTGAAGCTCGTATGATTGGTATGAAATATAAATTTTTAGATATTTGAATTTGTAATTTTCAGTTCCCGAAAATTTGAACGTAGCTCTGACCATTATTCTTGCTCTGACGGCAAGGAAATTGGCAGCTAAGAATTGTATAGTGAAGCATCTCCATGCCGTGGAAACGTTAGGCTCAGCTAGCGTTATCTGTTCTGACAAAACGGGGACATTGACCATGAACAAAATGAGTGTTGCCCATATGTACTTCAGTAAGTAATAAATAATATTTTCAATTTGAATAGCAGTCTATTAGCGTTTTCAATATTTCTTTTCAATGTTTTGAATTTTGAATCGTAGGTAATTCGGTTGCGGACGCCGATGTTTCAGAATTTGAAAACTCTGGCGCCACCTACGATACGCAGGATGCAGGATTCCGTTCTTTGGCTAACGTGGCAATTCTTTGCAGTAGGGCCAGGTTTAAGCCTGATCAGGCCGAAATACCAATCTTAAAGCGTGAAGTTGAAGGTATTTGACCAGGGTCACATATTGGTCAAGCTAATTCGTTTTCAAGCATGATTAAAGTTGAATTTCTATGTCACAGGTGACGCATCAGAGACGGCCATTTTGAAATTCATGGAACTTCAGTTTGGAAACGTTGAGACATACCGTGACAATTTTCCCAAAGTCTGTGAAATCCCGTTTAACTCTAGCAACAAGTTTCAAGTTTCGATCCACAACCTCAAAGAACCATATGACCCCAGATTTCTCTTGGTCATGAAGGTATTCTAATTGATTTGGTTGACCAAGAATATAATTTCAAATGAAGCGCAAATTCAGTACAGTTTGATCTCATTTTCCAGGGCGCTCCTGAAAAATTAATTGCAATGTGTACCACAATCCTGGTCGGAAATGATGAATACCCGCTGACTGACAGATGGAGAGCAGAAGTTGATAAGCAAAATTACAAATTCGGATCACTCGGTGAACGTGTGTTGGCTTTTGCTGACTGTCGCCTTCCTACTCACACTTACCCATCCGATTATGTCTTTGATCCGGATTATCCGGACTTTCTAAAGGTTTCTTGCTGATTGATAGATAAGCGATTTAAGTAAACATACTTCCAATCCAATGCAACTCTGGTTTCATTTTCCCGGAATTTCTATAGGCTGGACTCCGATTTGTTGGACTGGTTTCCATGATTGACCCACCCCGAGCAAGTGTACCACTCGCTGTTTCGAAATGTAGATCTGCCGGTATCAAAGTAGTCATGGTTACTGGAGATCATCCTATTACGGCAAAAGCCATTGCCCGGGCTGTAGGAATCTTTTCACCGGGTAAGCTAATATTGCAATTAAAAATTTCGATTTAAAATGGATGAACTTCTGAAAGTGACATTTGCTATTTTTTGAATTCCAGAAAACAGAACCATAGAAGAACTTGCGGAATCGTTTGGCGTCAACGTTGACGAAATTGATCCCTTGGCGGCGAAAGCCGTTGTAGTAATTGGGTCTGAATTGAATGATTTGAGCTCGGATCAACTATGCGAACTACTTACGTAAGTTTTGAATAGTTTATAACCGTGGGCGCGAAAATTGCACCAGCTTAATTTGATAAATTCAACAGTCTCAACCAAACAGCGGAGCACAATGATTCTATTGAAAATTCCCGTTGTAATGGTCATTGGTCATTCTTCCATGTCAAAGCAATATTAATTTTCCATTTCTTCTTTCAAAATTCCAAAATGGCGTTGCATCGGTTTCAAAAATTTAAATAACTATGAAGATCGAATCTTTTTGTTCAGACTGCAAGATTTTTCAAATC
>JAQFYU010001665.1:0-14061 GCA_034694905.1 Ceratophysella granulata
CACGGATGAATGCGGGCAACGGCGATAATTTGAAATGCACAAGAAATTGGCAATATCTTACGCGTTCAAATTTTTATTTTTATTTTTATTGTCGCTGTCGCCAACAAAATTCGTTCGTGTAAGCGGTCAGCGCGATGTTTTGCAGAATTGTTTTCAAAAATTAAAAGAAAATGTCTTACATCGCTTGCAGAATTGTACACAGAATTAAAACTTAAGTTGATTGGACACGACTTTTTCGTTTCGTTTTTGGAATTTTTTGAAACGGGTTCATTTTACGCAATGCGTTGAAATGGAAGGTTATCAACATTCCACAAATTCCCTTGTCCCAATCATGTCAATTAATTGAATGTATGAGCGGATCAGAGATAATGACTTGAATTTCGAATAGGACTGAAATTCGAGCCACACATTAATCCCACGCACAGTCATAAAGTCGTAAATCAGGTTTTACGGACAAGTGTCATGCAGATAATTATTACTCCATACTCAAATCGAAAGATGAACTAATCTCAGGTGAAGCTGGCATTGGAAAGTCGGAATTTACAATTTAGCGTTGAAATATTCTATTTTTTATCATCTCTATGCCCTAATATAGTAAAAACTTCAGAAGTAATCCGATACCGATAAAAACAGAGCCCGTATCGTATCAACATTCAATTAACGTACGGAACAGACCAGCAGCCGAGTGTTGGAAACTAGAACGTAAAAAGCAATAAAGTGATTTGTGATTTCCTTATCTCATCTTGCTCAGCTAACAACAGCCGCAAAACTTAACATTTCATAATGGTGAGACCATTATTGTATGTATGTATTGTATGTGTGCAGTGGTGGTGAGCACTCTGTATTCATAACGTATTTCCGTGTGAATGAATCCTTGGATTTGAGTTACGCAGCACGTGAAGTACGCCCACCCAGTAGTCAATTAGCATCTCTGAAGTGCGTGTTCAAGTTTGTTTCTGCGTTTAACTGGAGCAGTCCAAATTTCTAGTTGAATTTCAATTATAAACACATTAACGGTAATACTTTTAAAGATTAAACATTTTATAATTCGTCGATCTGAAGATGTTATCTGACCATTGGATTTTGAGGAAGCGTGAAAACCATAATTTTGAGGCCATTTTCAATATGCAACGATTTAATCCGTTATTCTTTTGTTTGTAGACCAATGTCGTCGTCAACGAAGCGAGTTGGAAGCCTCAATTCATTGTCCAACCAGGGCATGAACATGGGAAGCAGCACAACGAATCTGACCTCTGTGTCCAGCCTCTCCTCGACCTCCCTCGCCTCCTCCAACGGAGGGTCACGGAACAAACGGAAGGCACCTAAACCTCCTGTCCTCTCTCTTCAAGCCCAAAACGAATTGGATGAAGAGACGGGAGCAGGGATCGAACCTGAGACACCAACTTCCCCAAGTGGTTCTTCTGCGGGTCGGACAGAAGTTGACGTTACGGTCGAGGTATGTGTAAAATTGTCAATTTTAAATTTTAAATTGACCTATGCCATACGCAGTGATACACGTCCTTGACCGAGAATTTTTAAATGCGTAGGTACACACTCGAAAAGAAGCTGACGACGAATCAAACGAAGGAACACTAAAACCTGGAACAGCAAGCCCAAGTTCTAGAACTTCGTCAACCTTCAGTAGTCCAACTCTGACCAAGTCGGGTACTTCGTCCTCTTCCTCGTCCCAGTCGGGTTCCAGTTCCAGCTCCTCCCGGTCCAATTCCAAGGCTTCGATGACGCCGCTAAGTAGTAAATTGTTGAGTAACCCCAGCAATCACCTGACCACCACCGCTCCAGCTCCTAGCCAGAGTCCTAGCACCACCACGCTAGACGCGAGTAGCAGTAGCCCTCAACTTCCTAGACCGACTTCAAGTCCTACAACCCAAGGTAAGTCACCTATTCACCTTCTTTCCGCCTCCCAGGCTCTCCAGCAAAATGCTGGACAGGATTCAGAAAAATGGGAAAAGTTTCTTCGGAATTTAGAAAACATTCTGCAGAAAAAAGCGGAGTATGTCTAAATAATGCTTTATCCAGTCCAATAGTTTGGTCAACGAATGTATCGGTCAGTATTCAAGTTGAATCGTATACAAAAATTAAAGATTTGAAGAAGACCAGTAGTGTTGAATCGAACGCCGTTTTTTAATGCGTTTGTGCAACAATTTCCTTAATTCAATTTTAGTAAAAAATTTAGCTTCATATCCGGGTATTCTGGTATCGATCGTTCTGCCTTGCATGAAGCAAAATCAAATTGAGCATTAATCTCACGTAGTTCTTCAGCTATAAAAGTTGTCATTTGTCATCCGCATGCAGGCATGTGTACCTTAATTATGGAAACAACTCAGCCATGCGTTAGAACAATAAAACTCTTGATAGTCAAAGGAAACGAGACATCCTTTCATGTTATTTTAAGTGTTCAGTCATATAGTTTCTGGATCTGACCAACCAAGGTTGCTTCAGCATCTTCTCATCAATTCAGGGGATCTGTAGAATAAAGCCAAGTAAATTATTTGTAATGTTAAAAACCGCTGGTCCATATCTAATTTTACTTCATTGTGCTCGTCAGTCACTAATATCAATGTCAATTGCGAACGGACGTTTCCTGTTCTTCGCTCTATTTGAACCTAATCATGCGAATTCAAACCGGGTAGATTGTCAAAGGCATTTACAGCGGGTGGGCATGGGCATTTTATACAGAATTGAATGCTGAATGAACGAAGAAATTCCCATTTTTCTGAAATCTATAGAAAATCTAGTTTCTAGTCCAGCTTGAAGAATCTAACCAAAACCAGTAAATTCTAGTTGCTTCTAACCTCTAAAAATCTTAAACTTACACTCTGCTTATGGTATTGGACTTCTTTAGCCAATCCCAGTTCTTCAGCTCCTATGCCTCAGCCTCGCACTAAACCCCGTGACCTTCCAGTTAACCCTGAGCCTCTCACTTCAGCTCTACCCCAACCCAGAGCCAAACCTAGACCTGACCGTAAAACCGTTACCGAAGCTCCACCCACCCTGACCCAACCCGCCGAAACAGTTCCTGTTTCCTTAAGAAAACCCATGTCAAGGATCGGGGTCAAAGTATTTCCGGACAATGCCTTAGAAGATCGAACCACAGCTCGGCTCTCAGCCTCCCATTTACGGGATACCCAGTCCACGCATGATAAACCCAATACCAGGGTCAAAAGCTTGAACCCATCACTGGAAACTCGGTCCAGCTCCAGCACGCCACCACCACCAACCTTGCATGGCAATCCTCAGCCGCTTCCAAGCAACCACCAAACCCCCGCACCACTTTTCCCCTCAACCACTGGCAGCCTCCGTAGCCTCCAAGGTCTTAAAAATTCCACATCTTCCGTAATACAGACTCCTCCTCCTCCTGGACACGACTCCGTCTCAGATTCGGATTCGGATCATCTTGACGAACATCTCGAACTCTTTGAAGCCCGGAAGCGGCGTAGTCACAAAGCTCGGGCTCCACTTCCTGCCACCTACAAACCACCAAATGTCAATTCCAATGTCACCCTTCCCAGAGCAGCTAGTGACTCTAACATTCTGAATGAAGTACGTGAGGAATATGAGCCTGAAGACGTAGTGTCAGCCATTGTCAAGTTGGATGAACCTAAAAAACGTCTGAGTAGCTATCCACGAGCGAGACAGGTTCATAAGCCACAGGCAGACATGAGTCATCTTCCATTGAATCGATGGGGAAATTCGGAATCCTTGCAAAAAGAGTCCAAAAGATCAGCCGTATCCATGAGACTGAGCACTACTAGTCCCTCTCCAACTAACATGGCAACTAACAAATCCACAATTAACACAGGGTCCCAACCCTTGAACCCCAAACCTGCTACAGCCACTAAGACTGAAACCATCTTGACACCAGACACGTCTGACGAGGACGGCTCAGGTGCTGTACATAGTTTACTAATTAAACAACTAATCTTTCCGTCTTCCCGTCTACTCTGTCATTAGTGTACGCGTCTTCCTTACCTGTGCCTTGTGCCTAGTTGAGCTTTTTTTTGGGTGTAGTTTGTAATTTTTTGGTGTTGGCGTTTTTATGAGGGTTAAGTATTATCAATTACTGCACTATCTGCTCTCATTGATCTCAAACTAATTTTTCGATATATGTTTCCACTTTTTTAATCTGTTTAATTTATTGGCGTAAAAATTCAAATTTATGGTAAATAATTGACAAAATTATAGTTTCAGTTAATTAGCTTGTGTCAAAATTCCTTCTCGATTCATTGTGAACAAGCATTTTAAAGTACTTTCATTTGAAGTCAGTGTGTAACCAATCTTCTGCCCTTTTTGGCATTTGAATGTTTGCTAGCCATCTTTTTTTTTCGATTTTTGTTAAAATCAGGTCAAATGGATCAACTTTGGTTGAGGTTTGAGTTAAAAAATAGGTTGTTATTTTGGTGCATTTTCTGTGTTTATCTGAATTGACGTATTGTATTTGGTTGCCTCCTCAGTTTGTCCACTTTGTATAGCTGATGGATTGTTGAATTTGCATGAATTCTGAGTACATGAACTATTTTTCTAAATTCTTTGCAGGTCAAACGAGTCAAGAAGATTCTTCCTCAGAAGCTTCCTACGCGGACTCTGGGCTTCCTGCAACGACCACAGTGACCCCGTCACCCATTTCCTTGGATCATGAGGATATTCATGGGAGTGACCACGGAAGTGTCAAGGTAGGTTTAAAATACTGAATGAAATATTTATATTTGTAGTGTAAATTACTTTGCATTGAATTGCAAATTACAAATTGTGTCTTTTATCTGTTCCTTGCAGTCCGTCCACTCCTCGTCCCGCCGTTCATCTCTGCAGTCGGATCAGAGTGAATCCTGGCGAGAGCTGCTCCAGTCAAAAGTGGACGGTCAACAGGTAATTTGATTTATGAGTCCGCCAGACGCTCACTTTCTGCTTAGGGAAAGAAAGTTGGGTGAAAGTGACAGGAGAAAGTTTGGAGAAACCCAACTTTCTTCTTTTATGATAATTTCACTTTCGTGTCTTGCTGGTCCAGACAAGACTTTTGGATAGTCGAGTCACGACGATTGACACTAGATAGACAAAGCGCCGTCGGAATTTTAACTAATAGAAATAAATTAAATATAAACTGAAATTAAAGTGGAACCTCGCCTACGTTTTGTTCGGCAACTTTAAAATTCTGTGTAGTTGTTTTTTTTTCGTGTAAAGCTTTTTAGCCTGTTTCTATTCTCGTAGAATTTCCCTGGAGTGTGAAAATTGAGTTCTCATGTCTTTTTTCTTCTTTCATTGCCTTTCCAGAATAGAGAACGAAGTTTAGAGCCCGTCGACGTCGTGCCGTTCAAGGAGAAGCCGAGTAGTCCAAGTCCGAATCCGTCTCCAGAGACGAAGATTAAGGTCAATCCAAGTTCTAATTTCCAAACGTCCCCATCTGCCCATTTGGACAAATCGAATAATGGTCCGTCCGAACCAGAACTGGACTCCTTGTCTTCGGCTAGTGACGAAGAGCGGAAGGAGAAGCTCAAGACTTCGAAGGAGGTCAAGGACACGGCCTCTCTGCCCAGAAAGCTACCCAAAGCAGAGTCCTTCTCACATCATTCCGAATTTGATGTAGTCAAAATGAAACGAAAGACATTTGCAGGTAAAAATATGACGTAATAAGATTGAATTTGAGCTGAAATTGACCATAATACTCTACATTTGTTTGCATTTTAGGCTCAGGTCCAAGCCGACAGCAGCAGCAGTCCAAGAAATTGGGTTCAATGTCGAGCAGTGATGAAGATGAGCAGAGATTCAGTTCCATGCAAAACTTGAGTAATAATGGAAAGGCGGAAACGTCTGGTTCCTTAGAAGGATCCGGGAAGACAAGGAGCGTGCTGGGTCTTCAGGAATTGGGACCGGATATTAGAGACAATCCCCAACTCATGCAAACATTCCAGGTGGAACTTGAAACTCAGTTTGAGCAATGGAAAGAAGACTTTCTCCAGAGGCATCTCGGAAATTCAGCCAAAACCGGAAGTGTCGACTCAAGCTCTGCTCAAGATGTTCCACAGCAAGAAAACAAGGTTCGTAATTGATTTAGGCAGATTCTATGGCTACAATATTTCATTTATGAAAATTTCCCTCGAGATACGCTAAAATGTCTCATCTTCTCAGTTCAAATTATGCTCGGGTTTGCATCTCCGGTCCGGATATTGGATTGAAAATTGAAATGAAAATAACGTTGTGGACATCTGATTTTCATGAAAACGAGTCGTTGAAGATTAAGCGTTAGCGTTTTTAGTAAAGTCTTCATAATCGCTTACGGTTCATTCCGTAACAAATTCAAATTGCCGGCAATTCATGGAAAAATTCAAAACACATCTATAGTGACGACTCTTCATAGTACAAAAACTGATAGGAACAACATTTATAACGGCATACCGCTACCGTAGTGGCAACAATTCATTCAACAAAGTTCCAACCATAGACATAATAGTAAAATTTATTGTCTTATCGCAACAAAATAGTGTGAACAATTCATAGCCAGCGACAACAAAATAGTGGCGATGGCGAGTGGCGACAATTTTACAATTAAGCGGAGACAATAACAAAATATAGCCGACAATTTATTCTTACCGGCGACAATAACTACATAGTTTTGACAATTTATTCATAATTCATAACAGACAATAGTGTCGACAATTCATAGCGGCGACAAAATCAAAATGGAGTCTAGAATTAGCGACAAAAACAAAGTAGTTTCGCAGCGACGATAACAAAATAATGTCGACAATTTATAGCAGCAACTACCATTCCGAAGTAAATTAATTTTGGCAATAATTCATACAGAATACGAGCTGGACATTATTATCGATATTACACAGCGCGACAAATTCAATCCGATGACAGCTTCTGTTCAGGTTCACACTACTGGTGTCGATTCATAAAAACAGGAGTTTGTAACACAACAAAAACGTGATGGTGCAGCAAATTAATAATCTCGCGAATATATTGGCAATTGACTGTGATAGAATATACCAGCAGCGAACCATAACAATGAAGTTGTATGATATTTTAATGTTTGCCCGTCAAACGGATTCTTTAAAAGAACTGGAATTAAACACAGGTGCGTGTTGAATCAGCACCCTAACCATGCACTAGACTAGATAATCTGTAATTCTACCCATAACTGCGATTCTCTGAATCATACAATTTGATTTATATGCTTTGATTCATCGATTTTAAGACTATTGGTTCGGTTATGCGTGAATTTATGCCTTCGTTCAAACTTCAAAACGGTATCTCAAGGTTAATTAAACGTTAAACCTTTGACTCATCCCACTGATAGAATTATAAATTGTATAATTTCACCAGCTTAATTAACAAGAGGCACTTCAAATTTAGAACCAAAAAAGGATGTAAATATTTCAACCAGCAACACTTGTGATGAGCCACACAGACACAGCCGCCGCTCCGTCATGTCATAATTTGTAATTTTATTTTGTCTGATTTTATTGATGCATGCAACACAGAGAGTACAGTTAATTCCCTCTCCATATGATACAAACAAGGTGTTATTGCAAAACAGGATCGACAATCAGAATCAACTCATATTTTTATCTGAAGGCTGATTTCGTTCGCCTGTTTTCATGAGTTGGAGTGATTGCTCGATTCAGCAAGTGTTCTGCGAAAAAAGAAGTGTTGCTAAAGTGAGTAATATCGATTCATGAGACGACCGTTATGCAAGATGAACAGTCTTTTTTTTTAATATGGTTCAATAGGACACTAGGTGTGTATGAGAGTGTCAAGCTCTGCTACAGTGCATGATATGATCGAGTTCCAATCAACATACTATTATCTCTCATGACGCCTTTATCAGTTTGGAGCAGAACCGGATTGGAAGTGACAATGTGACTCCCTTTCCCATTTGGGGTCACACCATACGGTCTGCATTATTTCAGTTACTCAAGCTCTGCCTGTTTCTGAATTTTCCAGGCTAAGAATAACCCGAAACCAGTTCCAGTTGAGCCAAAAGCTTCCAATTTGTCATCCCACTCGTCTTCGTCCATTTCTCTCAAAGTGAGTGACGACGAAGTTGAAGATTTTGACCCTGCTCAACCTCAGATTGTTCATTCTGTTGGAGCTCGGCCCGTTGTCACAGAAATCAGGAGACAGTCGACAGAAGAATCGGAAATCAAGGCCAAATCGGTGACACCGGATAAAGCTGAAGCGAAAACAAGTAAAGTAAATTCTTCTGGAACTGAGTCGGAGGATACTGTGAATGAAGACGAGGCGTAAGTTTAAAATGCAAACTGAGTTTGTTCACATTAATTCGTGTAATTAAATAAAGCTTGTTTTCATTTTCAGAGATATGAACGACATTCAAATTGTACCGCAGCGACGAGTGAAGCCAACGACAACTTCGGATACGCCCGTCTACCGTTACTCGGGGCCACCGTCCATTCAAATGGGAACTTGGGGCGAGAGACCACATCGAACAATTTCTGTAAAGAAGGACAAGGACTACATCATGGGCATGGGTCAACAAGATGGAAAATTAGAGATTAAATCAAGTAACTCGAGCTCTACCGTTGGAAATCGAGTTCATTCCTTCAATGGCGGATCACCGTCACCTACTCCGACTGCTGGAACTACAAGAACCTTGACTCCTTCCCGTTGGTCCAACGTTAGTGTCAATTCGGACTCTGAACCGAATCAATCTCCATCCGGTGGAACGCTGCCCAGCGTCGTCTCATCTTGGAAACAACGACTGGAAGAAAGTGAAAAGGCAAGGAAGAGTCAAGAAACGGTTCCACAGGCGAAGGTTACTTCATCCGAGTCAGAACCTAAGAAAGTTGACATTGAAATTAAGTCCATGTCCGCAACAAGTACACTGGAAAGGCCACGAGTTTCTAAACCATCTTTCTCCATTTCATCTGCCTCCAGCACTTTGGAACGACCTGTGAAGCGTACTCCGTCTCCGGCCATGTTTTCTATTTCACCTGCAGCTCCAACTCCAGTTCAACTCAAGGCTGAGCCCAGGAAATTTCAAGTTGAACCCAAACAAGTGACCATTGATACCGTGGACTCAGCCAAACCAGCACCAGTTACCGTGAGTCATACGAAAATCCAGGCAACCCAGAGCTTCAGCACTCCGAATAACAACAATGGTTCAATGGAGGATAAGAAACGATTCTTCCAAGGTGTCAAGCCAGTTGAGAGTCCAACGAAAGAAGTTCCACTTCCAGCAGTTAACCTCAAAAGTAGTATTGCTACAATTCAGAAGGTATTCGAACAGAGACAACTTCAGAAAAGCTCAAGTACAGCCAGTATGTCCGGAAGTGAACGAAGTTTTGGAAGCCGGGAGTCTTCTGCATCTCCAGCCATGTCCAATTCTTCCTTTTCCAGCTCAGGATCATCGGCTCCAAAGAAAACGGAATTTATTGGTGCTCAGAGTTCGTCCAATGTCATGATGCAGAAATTAATTGGAAGAGGAACAGCATTTAATTTGGATGCACTTCGTCGAACCCCCTCTCCGTCAGTCGGAAGCTCATACAATGATTCGGAACGGTCCACGCCCTCACCCACTGTCAACGACGGTCAAGGTCAAGGACCTATTCGAGTTTCTACAACAGCTCATAACATCAAGAATGTTGGAAACAAGGCTATCATCACTGTCGGCGGAGATTCGGCCAATACCAATCAATTCAAGCAACAGCTCCGGGTCAACGGCGAAGCCTACCATCAACCCGTCAAGGTCAATGTCAATGTCAACGGAAAATCCAATGACTCCATGGTAATTGTCAACAGCAGTGAGAGTAACAAGAATAGTGCTCCAAGCAGTTATGCGTCAATCAAGGAAACTTTCTCGAAGAACAAACCAATTATCGTTCAAGAGACTGTCAAGGAGCCAATTGCCAAGAGGAATTCAGGGAGCACGGCAGCTATCATCGTTCAAGAAACCCCAAAGGATCCCATAGCGAAGCGGAATTCAGTTAGTATTCCTCCCCCACCGCCTCCAATGCAGCAGCATGTCGTGCAACAGCGGCCGACGAGTCTGGGAAAGCTTAGTCGGAGTAACACGGGCAGCAGCAGCCTAAATTCAAATTCGGCGCTGACGCCGACTAGTCCAATGGCGCCGGGTGGCGAGGATCCCAGGGCCGCCATTAATGATGCCATCAAGAATTCAAATGGAAACTTTGGCTTGAAAAAGGTATTTTAAAAACATATGTACATTTGTTTTAGTAACGGTTTGTATCAGAATCGAAAAATGATCAGCATTTCCGCTTTGTATTTGACCTATTACCTCAAGCTCAAGCACAGATCAAGGTCATATCTTTGAAAGACCTACATTATTCCTGCCTTCGTATTGACCTATAACCTGAAGTAGAAGGTCAAGGTCGTATTTTGGAATATTTGATATTGTTTTCCTTTGTAGTTTTACCATAAACGGCCATACTCAGATTCTGAAACAAACAGTCTATTTATATATCCATTCGCTATAATCCTATTTTTAAATGTGACCTTTGACCTTATCGATTTTGTTTACAGACGAATTCCACGATGCTTCTGAGATAGAAACTCTATATGAAATTACCTGACCCCGGCCCACCGTGCCCCCCAGACCCTGGACTGGACTGACCTTTTCTGGTAGCTCAAGAAATTACCCGATTTAGAGACTTCGTCGTGCCGCCTTTTGTCTACATTGCTCATTCCATTCTACATTGTATACCCATCCCCTGTACCCTGTGTTAATTGTCGTTGTCAAATTGTCAACGTCTTCCCATTAATGTATGATGATGATAACTAAGTTTCCTAATTGTAACATTCCATTATAAACCTATTTCCAAGTGTGTCAAGGCTATTCTTTGAAGTTTGTCTACAATATTCCAGTTTTGAAAGTTGATAATCAGGGATATACGTAAGCATATAGCGAAGGACTTTCATTGATTGTAAAATATTGCTATGTGGATGTACAGTTGAATGAATGAGATTGTACTTTGTGCTACGTCTGTACAATACTAGAATACATGTGCTCTGCCATATTATTCCATATGCATTAGGCAATCAGTACTTGTAGACAAAGAATAGAATTTTTGAAGGTTTCCTGACTTATTATACTTCGATTCCGTCGAGACAGATGCAAGGAAGGAGCAATACGGCGGAATGAATTTACGTAATTAAAATGTGTCACACACATTTATTAGTCATTGTCAGACTGTTGATTTGAAGTCTCTGCGTTCCCTATTCGTAGTGTTGTTTGTGAATAGTAAGTCTTTAGGTATTCTACTTAATTCGGTACATCGAAGTACGACATATAATCCAATCAATCATGCTTAAGTTCTTTATGGTAATTGAAATTATAATTATATACAGAATACAATATATTAATTCAAAATAGAAGATGCGTCTTATTTAGCGTTTAGTCACGTCTCACATGTAGTATATTCATTACCGCTCATTTACTTATTATTGGGATTCCAACTTGTATGTAATGTGCCACTCAATCAAATTAATAAAAAAAATATAATTCAACAATGCGTTAGTCACTGTTCTTTTAGCAATTATCTTCGTCGTGTTCTGAAAATAACAATTTCACAGATTCGCATGATTCCAGAGCATGATTCCAGTTCCATGGTGTTTTTTAACTGCGTAAAATTTGGGTTTACGCGATTAATAAGTAGGTAGCTTTAATTTAATAAGTCCGAATCGGAATCCGAAAAATCGAAGAACATTATATAATTTAGTACGACATTATACGGCAACGGCAGCCGTATGTGGTATAATCAGGCAAGGCAAGGCATCAGGCGCAGTTATTTATGCCAATTAATTATGCATATACAAATATATTAATTCAAAACAGTAAATTCGTTTGTATTTAATGTTTAGTCACGTGCCACTTATCAGGTCATCCCATCCTCATCCATCAGTCGTAAAATCACAGAGTTAGTTGTATTTTACTGCTCATGTACTAATTATTATTATTGTTATTCCAAGTTGTATGTATTAAAATTTAAAATAATGTTCCACTCAATCAAATGAATAAAAATACATTTTTAACAGTACGTTAATATACTCACCACTATTTTACTTGTATCTTTTTGCTGTTACTTCGTCGGTTTCTGATTTCGGTAGTCACTGTTTTGCGTTTGATGCTTTCTAAAGCAGCGAAAGACGATATATAAATTTGAAATAATCACATTAATTGTTCAATCCGGTAAAACTTTATACGGATTCAAAATTCCATTAGGGTCAAACAAATGCTTCAATTTTTTCATAATTTGAACATTTTGAGCGGATTTTGAATAGGAGAGGAAGTTCCGTTTTTTGAAGCCGACTCCGTGCTCTGCTGAAATGGATCCTTTGTGTTTGGCTACCCATTCGTAGACAAAGGGCTCGATTTTGGTGATCATTTCTGGATTGTACTCGGGTGATGTTATGTTCAAATGAATGTTTCCATCACCTGGAATAGAAGCTAATTCAAAATCCGGAGACCTTGAACTTGGAATGTAAAATTAGGAATTATGACTGCATACCTAAATGTCCATATCCAGTACAGAGGGTGGCAAGTGGGCCAAGTCGACTTCGCATTTCTTCAACAAGCTCATTGAATACTGGCAAGGGTACTGACAGATCGTATTTGTACACGTAGCCTTCGTGTAGTAGAGCTTCAGCTATTCGTTCCCGAAGGGCCCAAATTTGCTAAATAAACGATTCGAACAAGAAAATGGAAACTGGGTCAATCATTACAGCACAACACACCAATTATAGATTTGTGAAATAAGTAGTTGACATACCAGCAACTGATTCGAATCCGCTGCAACTGTTCCATCTGCTACGATCCCTGCTTCCATGACGTATTCCAAAAAGGAATTGAGCTTCTCCTTGTCATGACCCTCATTTGACCCTGAGCACTCGATTAGCATATAGAACGGAAACTCGTCAATGCCTCTCTTCAGTTTTAAATGCTTTTCAACGATGCCCATGGTCGCGTTATCCATGTATTCTAATGAGGAAAGGATTTCGCCTAGGTTTTGTTTTGCTTTCTTCGCCGTTTGCAGAACATTTTTAAAATTTGATACACCTGAGAGCAAAAACGTAAAAGTTAAAATGATCTGCTTGTGCTCTGTGCTTGTGCTGTACTATTAAAAGTTTCTAGTTATGGTTACCTACCCAGAAACGCCAAATTGATTGCCTTTGGTTTGCTGGGACAGTGTATTCCTACTTTAGTCACGAAACCTGCATACCAAAATCAAATTCAATTAACACGTCAATTTGAAAAAATAAATTTCCGTAGTTTTACCTAAAGTCCCTTCAGACCCAATGAACAGATGTTTCAGGTCGTAGCCTGTATTGTCCTTCTTCATGGCACTCATGCAGTCCATTACCGTTCCATCAGCTAAAACCTAAGGGAATTGGAAATTCAAAGTATCAACCATTCAATAATGATGCCGTCGTTCTACAACAAAATTGGCTAATTGACGCTCACAACTTCAACACCCAGAACAGTGGAATGTAGACTACCGTATCGAAGAAGTCGCAAACCACCAGCATTCGTGGACACATTTCCTCCAATATGACAAGATCCCTTGGCTCCTAAGTCCAATGGCATAATCAAATTCCGTTCCATTAAATAGTCGTTCAGAGTCTCCAAAACGCAGCCCGCTTGACACACGAGAACATCTAAAAAATATCACAATTCCACGCATTGTTAGAATATCACGTGTCACACAATGACGATGTAGTATGTAGTACATAGTAGGGATTAAGGATGTATTTTTAGTTATATTACCTGCCCACTCGTCCAAGCTGATAATCTCATTCATAAGTGAAGTACAAATAATGATTTCATCGAAAACTGGACAACTTCCACCAACTAAACTCGTATTTCCTCCTTGGGGACAGACGGCCAGCCGCTGCTCGTTACAGTATTTTAATATTCCGCTCACTTCTTCAGTCGTCTTGGGTTTTAGTAGAAGTTTACTGGCACCTTAAATTATTTTGAAGAAATTCCAATTAAAATATCGAATTAAAAGCGCAGATTAGATGTGAATACGATATCAGATCTCACGCGATATCGATAATGCACGTGCA